>VNJY01007300.1:0-39966 GCA_008042715.1 Drosophila bocki
AAATATATATTTCGACAGTGTCCTCGGATATCTTATCGCTGGCCATAAGTAATATTTATGTAGGCAGTCGCCTTTCAGTCGCTATCGCAATTGCCGGCGGTTTTATGTTCTGTTCTACAATAGTAAGGGGTATATTGTTTACACCGGATTTCGAGGGAAAGCCACGCCTAGTTTTAGTCATTATTTGGGCTAAAAGTCGGTTAAAGGGGTATTTATTCAGGGAAGTTTCTGTAGCAGTAAGTGTATAGGATAAATATTATGTGTTTTTTTTTTCTTAACTTCTAAAGTCGAAATTCTGCTTTGTAAAATGCTAAGTAATAAATGGGTTGTTTTTCTAAATATATAATAATAATATTTTATATATAATATTTAATATATAATTAATTTGTATATATTAAAATAATTAGGGTATACTTGAAAATAATACATAAATAATAAATTTAAATATCAGCAGTTTCTAGAAAGCAACACGCCACTGTCTCATAAGAAACGGCTACAGCTAGAACCCTTTGGGAATTCTAAGGCCTGGATATTATAAAACTTGCCATAAATTCTGAAAAAACTGCATAAATTGTAGAGTTTTATGGCTTGAATATTATACAACTTGCTAGAAATATTAAAAAACGGTGCCAATTTTTTTTAGAATTTTTTTTACCTTTACATTTTTAAATTGCCTCTTTTTGTATAGTATTTCTGTAATTTCCCTTCTCTAAAACCGCTTCACACCTTATATTTTCATTATTTCATAGATCAAAACGTTTACAAAATGAATTTTCATATCTCTAAGCTCATTAATACTGCAATTAAAGGCAGAATATACCTGCCTCCTTTAATCCGCCTGCAATTAGTAAGTCGGAGAACAGGTATATAAAATATATCACACAGCCAGGTAACACTAGAGCTAGCTCGGGACGTAAAGCTATTGCGTTGACTCGACAATTTGTCACCGCCACCGCACACAGCAACAGCAACGATTGGGGAAAATTAAGAACAAAAAAAATAAATAAAGAACAAAGGCAATCAAGGGGGGGTTTGGGAGATCTAGAACTAATTCTTACCCGCCGATCGATTGCAGTGTCGGCGGAATATTCAATTGTGTCGTCGGTTTCAGGTGACTTCTTTGTTTTGAGTTCTCTGTTCGCTGTTCTCTGTTTTCTTTTCTCCGACATAAATCCAATGGATTTCCTCATAATCCCACTTAACGGAAAACCCGGGATAAAACCCACGCACGCTCAAAGATTCTCTGAGATTTGAGCTTGGACTAATTTTAATTGCTCAATGCTATGTGTGTGCTTGGGCAATTTCAACTTTGACTTACATTGCGAGCGTACATGAAACCGGTTTGCATAACGTTAAATTCACCATGGAAACATCGCACCACCGAGCCACCGAACCACCGTACTTCCTAAAATGTACCACCAAGCCACAAGCCACAGTGGGCAAAGTTCGCGGTATTGGCGACGTAACAGTCTGATAAGGTGTTATCGCTGCGGAACATGAATGAAATAAGCCTGAGGCGAAGTGCAATCGTCAGAGAACAATGGAAATTCTGCCAGAGAATGCCGCTCAAAGCCATCAGATTTGTGATCTTTTCACACACAATTCCAAACAGAATGACTAATGGGCAAGACAAAGATCAGGGCTTAAGGTTTTACATATATAGAGAGGGTTAAGTTGGCCAAGATAATTATAATTATGGGTTGGTCAAATGAGATTTTATTGGTTGTAATTGAACCTACAACATGGTTTTATATGAAATTGATTAGAAAAAACATTTAAAATAAGATAAACAAATTATAATTTTTTAAAATTATTTAGTATATTAAATAAAATATTTAACAAAATATTAAAAGAATTAATTAGGAGAAAAAATAAATAGAATGGATAAATTAAATGAATAAATAGCGAGAATAAATGGAAAGGTAAAATAGAACTTAGGAATATAAAAAAGAATATATAATAATTCAAGATTATTATTAATTATTTTTTATATTTATTATTTTTTATATTTATTATTTTTTATATTTATTATTTTTTATTTTTATCAGTTTCTATTTAGTTTATAGTTTTTTTTTTGTTTCTTTTATTTTTATTTCAAGAAATATATATACAAATTCAGACAACCTTGAACATTAAAATACAATTTAAAACCAAACTTAATTAATCATTAAAAAATATCAGCCAAGCAAATTAAGAGGTTCAAAATGCAAACTTTTATTGAATTTTCTAGACCAAGAAAGATGTCATAATACAAAATTGATAAGAGATAATATATATTATATAAACATAAACATAGGAAAATATGTAAAAGTATGTTAAGAAAACATTCCCAAGGCACAACAAAATGCAGTATACTTTCAAGAGGAAGCTCCTTCTAAAGATCAACCTAAAGAAATCAAGTAAAGTAAGCAAAAACTGGTTAAAAGAGATTAAAGCGAATAAAAAATCCAAGAATAATGGAGTGGAAAAAAGGAACAAAGAAATGAAGAATCACTTTAAGGGCAAGAGGCAATAAAAAACTGCAATAATCGACAATCATCATTATGGTTAAGGCATTTCAAATATCGCGCATACGCCATGCTGGACGCACTCAAGCCTCGACGTGGAATGAGCTGCTTATGAAGCCAAACAAATCCCTGAGCAAATCCTATACCCTGACCCGGTATACTTGCTCCTCGGTTGGAAAATTTGAGGGAATTGCACACACACACACATACACACACCCAAAACGAGTGAATGGAATCTGCAGCCTCCCATTTCCCTATTCTCTGTTTCTTGCATCCTCCCCTTAGCTGCTTTTCTTCTTTATGCCACTGCCTTAATCAGACATCATCAAGGACTCTGGAGGGAGGCTGGAGGAGAGCTGCTGCTCCTGCTCCTGCTGCTGCTGTTGCTGCTGTTTGCCTTGCTGGCTGCTTTATGAGCTTAGTCCGTGTGCTTTACTACCCAATTAAGCTAGGAAATACATTTAGCAAACTAATGAATTATAAACACACATACACACACGAGCACAGGCCAGGAAAAATACAGGGAAAATCGAAATAGCAGAGAGAGAGAGAGAGAGGGTCAGACCAAGTGATGCCCTCCTGAAAGTATGCTTAAGATCTTGATCAAAAAACTATACATGTAGATGTACTCTACATGTTGGTAAGATTTTTTTATATTTAAAAAAAAATCTGTAAATAAATAACTTAACGTTTTGAGAAGCGCCTAGAGAGTCTCTGACTAGCTCTGTCTCTCTCTCATCCACCAGCTAAACTTTTTGAGAATCGCATAGAGAGGCGCTGATTTAACACTAAACCGAGTTACACCCGGAAACTGTAACCTGGAACCTGAAACCGTAACCTATCCCCGCACAAATCCACTCACCTGGTCTACTTTTAGAGAGCTCTGCTTGTTGGCAACTATTTAAATATTCCAGATTCCACACGGAACCAGTTAACTTTCCTCTTCGTTAGGTAGTTTTCCCATCCGCCAGAGAGAGGGAGAAAGAGAGTTTGGAATCAAACATGCCCCGCCCTACCCTGGAGCCTGGCATGCCCTATCCTGTGCCGTGCCGTGACTGCCTGCAACGCTGTATCCTTTTAAATGAAATTAAGCTAATTTGGGAAACAGGCAGCAGCGCGTCATCGTGGTCCGGGGAATGGATACGGCAACCGGCAACTGGCAACGGAACTCATTCTCGCCGTGAAGTTTAATTCAATGCGGAGGAGGGTAGGTAGAGCTACAAGCTCATGCATATGCAGGCCCCATTTCTGCGTACCAAATCAAAGTTGCCCCACATAGTGTGTGTGTGTGTGTGTCGGTGTGTGTGTGTGTGTTAGCCATTTGCAACACATGCCACATGTCTGCGTCCTCCACCCTACTTGGCTGCCTCTACCTGTATTGTAATTTATTATCCTGCATGGCAAAAAGGATTTTCATCAATTAATCATGCCCTGCGATGCTACTGCAGCTAGATAACACTAACGCAATGTTGTCCGTTGTCCGTTATACGCTGTCCGTTTGTCCGTTATCCATTTATCCAGAATTTGAGCTCGAGTCCACCCTCTTGGTCAGTGGCCTTAAAAAAGAAAGGTTGAGGCAAGCCAAGTTGTTGTCTGTTATACACTGTCCGTTGTCCGTTATATGATATCCGTTATACGCTGTCCGTTTGTCCGTTATACAATGTCCGTTGTCCTTTGTCCGTTTATACGTTTATCCAGAATTTGAGCAAAAGTCCGCCCTCTTGGTCAGTGGCCTTAAACAAAAGCCAAAGCCTCGGCATGGCCTGAGTTATGGACCACAAAACTGATAAATTAGTGCCAAGTAAGTGGGTTAGGATCAAAGGTGGCCCAGCAAGCAAGGCATCACTGGATTGAATTTGAGGAATCACGACCCATTGCAACCAAATATAGATTAATCAACAGAGAGAGAGAGAGAGACTGAAAGCTGAAGCTAATTGAATATAAAGAAGGTACTGAAACTCATAAGCTGACTAATCTCATTAAAGCCCAAACATAGTCTGTAGTTAGTATTTTATTTATATAAATATTTCTTTGGCTAATTTCCATATATTCAGCGCATATTCATCGGCTTAAAGCCAGACCAGAGACCAGCAAGCCAATGGCCTTGACCTTACTATGTGTCCCCTGTGTTTCTCCTGTGCGTCCCCTTGCGTGCCTCCTGTGTGTCTCCTGTGTGTCCCTGGTGCTCTGTATCCTGTCTGTAAGCACTGTGATTTATGGAGTGCGAGCCAAGTCAGGTCGCCTGCTCTGACTCCGTCTCCTCACTCTTTTAATTCGTGTTGCCCAGTTAAATCAGCTTAAAGTGCATGAATGGCCATTTCATGGACGATTTCATCAATTATTCAAAGCCAGTCTGCCTTCAAGTAAAAGTAAATTATTTTACACACACTACACTATATACTATATATAGGATATACAACAGCAAAAACAAAGACCCAAAAGGCTATAGCAATTTTTCCGTTTAGTTTATTATGCAAAATTTAATTTTAATAAACAAATAAGGCCCAGGGTCCGGGTTTGCGCTGCTGCTGCACTCGTGTGGCATTTGTTTGGCAATGCCATTTTCAGTACGAATGATTGATTGATTGATTGATTGACTGCCTCACTGGCGGACACACTGACGGAATGTCGAACGACGGTTGTTGGTGTGTGGCTGTTTGCCTGCAGGATTATTTCTGCCTTGGGAGTCCTTCTCTTAAGTTTGCCTTATTATTTCCATTTTACGATTTTCAATTAAAACCGTTTGTTTGGAGTCTTGTTTTGGCTTCATGGAAGGTAATTCAGTTTTGGTGTGTCTCTGGAGACAGAAAAGTCCTTGTCTTGTAAGGCTAATAAATTGGCTCACTTGTTATAACTGTAAAATGCAAGGTTTTGGAAATGAACTTTAAACAAATTTATTGTTAAGTAGGTAAAGAGTGGGGTGTAAGTAGCTCTAACTACTTAATCTGTTGGGTTAATTGGTTAATATTGGTATTCAACTAGATTTCAATTTAATAGATTTTCCAAAAATTGTAAGTAGCTTTTTTCTGCGCTCTGGCTCTGTAAGAGTTCATTTTATGAATGAAAATATTCTCCTCTATAATCACTTATATTTACTAATTAAATTAAAGCCTATTTCTTCTCCACAAACTCATACCCATAACCATGTAAACACTTCTCTTTGAGCCATTTCTTCCTCTTTAAGACCCCAAGATAAACAGGTGGGTGACTCCCATACAGCCTTTGGTGTCTTTGTGTCCTTTCACCACGTGAAATAATTCAGCTCATTAGAGGAGACTCCTCTACACACAGGGTGTGCTCGTCATCATCCAGCCAGTCTCAGAGAGTGGCTTGCCAAGGAGGTGGAGTTGCCACTACACCATGGCTATGGGGTTAATTCGGGCCATAAATTTTGCTAGTTGCATGTTGCTATTGTGGCTGCTGCTACTCCTGCTCGGGGCCAACTAAGCCTCGCCTCCGCCTCGCTGATATAATGTGACACCAGCTGCTTAATGTTTTGGTTAAAAGCATTCTAAGTGAAATGCAACAGGGCGGAGACACACACACCGAGCGCCGAGCTGATGCACTCTCGACTTTCACTGGCCGCAAGCACCAGAGACAAAAGAAGGAGCTACAGGAGCAGGAGCTGGGAGAAGGAGAAGGAGCAGGAGCAGTAGCTGGCACACAGGTAGCTGGAGGTCAGGAGGGCGTGCCAAGCTCCGGCTGGCAATTTGCTTAAGCGAAAGGTTGCCGCACATATGAGGCAAGAAACAAACACAACTTCTTCTGGCAGTTACAGTGGGCCAAAAATAAAATAAAATGGTTTACAAAATAATTAAATAATTAAATAATTAGGCTTAATAAGTAATAAAGTAAATTAAAGTATAGTAGAGTGGGGGTAACTATCTTAAGTAGATTTTTCAAAATAAAACCTATTTCCTCATCTAAATCTCATTTTAAATTAGTTAGTTAGATTAGTTAATTTTTATTTAATTATTATTCAATTATTATTCAATTATTATTTAATTATTATTCAATTATTATTTCATTATTTCCCATCTCGTGACACTGTTTTTTGGTTTTGTTGGAAAATAAGTTTGTTGCCTGCTTTTGGCCTGCGGCTGTTGTGGCAACATCATCATCATTCATTTGCGCCCAGGTGCGTTTTCGTGTGCACTCAGCTTGTGCTCGTATTTGGTGTATTTTCTTGGTGTTTTCTTGTTGTTTTCATTTGGGTTTTCCTTTTTGCCGGTGTGTGTTGCACCTAGTGGAGCAGCATCTTGCGGCGGCACCTTTTCCGCGGAGGCCACTGCCCGGAGGAGTCTGCTCCTTGTTTGGTTTATTATTTTTTAGGACTAGAGCGACGCCTGATTCCGCTCGACTGATTTTTTATTTTGGGTGTGTCTGCTTGAGTTTTGGTTCTTGTTTCTATTTTTGGATTTTAATGGTTTTTACAATTATGTTTTAATTTGTAAATTGTTTAAATTTTTAGGTGATAGATATTTTAATTTTTTTTGTATTATATTTGGAATAATATAATATATTATATATATATAATATTCATAAATTAAATACCAAAATTCTATATTCATAGAAAATGGTCATATCTTAAAGAAAAATAATTTTAAAAATTTATTAAAAAATATAATTGTATTCAAAAAATCTAATAATATAAAAAAAATATATAATAATATTAAAATAAATATAATAATATTAAAACAAATATATATAATAATATAATTTTAATTTCTGGAATTTTTCCTAGACTTTATTTTATAAAATATTATATTTAATAGTCTTTGAATTTTAATTAAATTTAATTCGATACTAAATTTCTGCTTTAAAAAAAGAAGCCATATAAAATCAATATAAATCTCTGCATTCATGCAACTTACTTTAAATTTCTTATCACTTAACGAGGAAACTTACCCAGAAGTCCTTTTCCATGAGTATAGTTCCTATAGCTAGTAGATAAACCAATTTAAGGGTGTATACATGTACATTTATTTGTAGATAATGCTATTCCCATTTCCGGTACCTAGTCAGAAGGTAATACCTGGCAGATAGAGCTCAGGAAAGTAATTTTTTTCCTACTGCAAATATTCCCATTACGATAATTTTTGCCTTTAGCCGCTGCTGCTGATATCTTTTACCACTTGGGCAGGTCAGCCACCGCGGCAGCAAGTGGATATAGCAATATAGTGAAACAGCTTTATCAAATATTGCGACATATAATGCGACATCGGAGGCATTGTTTTCTGTCTCTCCCGGGGGTTTTTGGGTTTGCTCTGGTTCCGGATCGATCAGTCGAGTGCCGAAATGTCAACGAGCTACACGCGCCTCTTCCGAATCCTATTCGTGATCATTTTCCTCAAGCTGCTCTTTCTGCTGGGCCTGTACTTTCGGAGTTACGATGTGAGCACCAGGCTACAGAGGCGACCAGTTGTGGTCTCCCAGGTGGATATATTTGATGAGATTCTATTGGATCGCAGGAAGTGTAAGGAGTGGGCCAGGATAACCTTGGAATCCTTAACTATCAAGTCTGCTTTTTCCAGCCCCCTCTTGGGAGCAGCAAATGAAATGGATACGCGAGGAGATGCCCTCGTTTCCCTTGGAAGAGCTTAAACAGCGGGAAAAACACTATCAGGCAGTGAAATGTGGCCCTGCTCCGGATCTCATGAACATTGACTTCCACAATACCTACTGGCAAAAGGCGGTGAACCAGAATTTGACTTACTACCTCTTTGGGGCCTACTTTGATGACAGAGAAACAGTGCCAGAAGCACCTCTAGTCCGTCTCCTGACCATGGTCAATCAGCATCTGGACAATAAGTTCAAATATCCACCAATATACTGTCAGTTTTGGTTCGAGGGCAAAGCGGATCCCCTCATTGTTAATGTCACCGAGCATCGGGTGATGTGGCCCTTTGGTCATGCC
Organism: Drosophila bocki; assembly: GCA_008042715.1. Taxonomy (NCBI): domain Eukaryota; kingdom Metazoa; phylum Arthropoda; class Insecta; order Diptera; family Drosophilidae; genus Drosophila; species Drosophila bocki. The sequence goes on from VNJY01007300.1 coordinate 8,425, forward strand.
CCTCGTCGTGTCTATCCCACTCTTCTGAGCTGTCCCCTGCCGGGTAACAGCAGTTTGGAGGAAAAGGTGCCTCAGATGGTGTCTTTGGTGGGACAAAAGTGTGACAGGGCTAGGAATTTGCTTAGAGTGGTCTATGAACCAGCTGAGGAAGAGGTGGTCAAGGTCAAGGCCACAGGAAATGGCACAAATTTCAGCTCCTCCACGGAATCCACTTCCTCCTCTGCTGAGCAACCAACCAAAGATCCCCGTTTTATAGTCTGTGTCAAGGCCATGGACTTTCCCTACGAGGACAAGTCCTGGCGACTGATAGAGTGGCTGGAGCTAATGCGTCTCCTGGGAGCCTCCAAAGTCTGGCTGTACGATGCCCAAATGCATCCCAACATGACCCGAGTGCTAAAGGATTATCCCGGCTTTGTGGAAGTGCGTGCCATGTCCTTGGGTCGTGGAGAGCCCCATGCCCGTCCCCATTTCCATCACTACACCATGGCGGCGGATGGCTTCAATCGAATCCTGAACGAGATGATCCCGTACAATGATTGCTTCTACAGGAACATGTACAAGTACGACTATGTGGGGGTCTTTGACACCGACGAGGTGATCATGCCCCTGGGCAACACCACCGACTGGAAGCAACTGGTGAAACTGGCCCGTCGTGTGCCCGACTATGGCGGGGTCACCTCGCCGAAATGCACCGAATGGGTGAGCTTCTGCTTCCGCAATGTCTACTATCCCCGGTATCCGGAACGTCCCAAGGTCTATCGCAATCTCTCCAGCTCCTTCTATATGCTCCAGCATGTGGAGCGAGTGCGAGAGCATTGCAATCGAGGTGCGGCCACCAAGTGCCTCCATGACACTCGGTTTGCGGTGGGTTTGCACAATCACTTTACTTTTTTCCATACGGAAAATGCCGCCTGTGGGGCCAAGTCGGTGCCGATAGAGTTTGCCCAGATGCAGCACTACAGGGAGCCGGATACCAAGTCCCTGCTGATCGATCCGATCATTGATGCCAGCATCTGGCGATTCCAGCCGCAGTTGCAGTCAAGGATCGAGGAGAAGTACCGGCGATTGGGTTTCCTGCCCAATGAGCAGCAGCTGGCGGATTCGATGGAGCGGCGGCGACGCAACGATGAGCTCCAGCTGAAGGAGGCAGTGGGTCAGGCGGGTTGAGAGGATAGCTGAAAAACTATTCCATATTTGATGATGTAGAATATGGCTCGGGATCTCTCTAGCTGGTATTTATTGAGGGGCGTAGAAAAAACCCTGCAGAGTTGAGGATTGGTATTTTATGTAGGTTTTATTTTTTTTAATTATCCAGGGATTTAATATTAATTGTTTGTTTAGGGTAAGTTTTTTTTTTTTAGGTCCAAATAATGGCAATGAATATTATTTTTTAAATATCTAAATTATAGTATGGTAATATAAAATATGATAATTTATTAAGGTTATATAAATAATTATTAATTTTTTATAATATATATTTTTTATATAAAAAATAATAATATTTAAACAATAATATAAAAAAATATATATTTAATAAGAAATTAATAATTATTAAACAAAATGTGGATCATATGAAATTCATGTACAACATTTTATATATTTAAACTATTTTTTTTACTGGCGAAATGATTTATTTTTTAAATGCTTTTAACTAAATTTTTTTAATATATAAAATTACTTTTTTTTAAGCTCTAAAAATATAAAAATTATTAATAATATGAGTAATCTTTAAGTTAAGTTTAAACCATTAAACTTAAACCATTTCTTGGCCACATTCTTACTCAATAAAGTATAAACTTGTCGACTGGTTTTAGCACTCTTTTTTTTTATGCTTAAAAAAATCGTATTTGCTTTAGGTTTCTAACTAGACAATTTTTGTATTAAGATCACAAATAAAAAAAGCCTGTCAAGTGTTTAAACACCAAGAAGATGGTAAGCCAACCATGTGACGCCAGATCGAAATGAATCCCTAACAGTTGGGCAAACAAAGTCTGCCAAAAGTGGAACAATTTCGGAGCAGAGCTAGAAAAAACCTTACTCAAAAAGGCTTATTAACAAATGTGAATTTTGTTTATTGGTTTCTCCGTTCTGACGTTAATAAATAACGGGCCCTAGAAGGGGTCTAGGCCAAGAACCACAAACGTTAGCCAAATGTGCAACATTCATTAAGTTATTAACACATTTTGTTAAAAAATTGTTTAATTTAATTTAAAAATTTTAGTCAAAAGCTTGAAACGCTGTGAAGGAGTCATTTCCGTCCCCACAAATCTATATATTCTTGATCAGCATCAAAAGGCGAATCGATTTAGGCATGCCCAGAGAAAATCAAATTTTTTGAGATTTTTTTTTTAATTTTATGGATTGATTTCAAAGCTTAAAAAAAAAAAAATGAAAAAAAAATTTAATATTTTTAAAATTTCAACTGAGTCTCCAAATTTATAAAACTAATAAAAACTAACTCAGACCTGTTTTCCGAATGAAAATGAATGCATTTTTAACAGAGTTATGATTTTTTTTTTTAGACTTTGATGTGTCCCAAAAATAAAGTACACATTTTTTCCAAAATCAAATAAAGGGTTAAAATTGTCAAAAATTTCCAATAAATTAAATTTGAAAATAAATTTTGTAAGTAGATTATTAATCTTTTATTTTAAAACTAAAAAAAAAAACCCTTTCCGGCCTAGCCTGTATTTAAATATTTTCAAATATTTTTTCCTCTTAACCCCAACCTCCACCTGCTGCTTTGGCACCTGTTTTGACCAGCTCTGTTAGCTTTCTTGGCCAAAAATGGCTAAAAGCCTCAGCAGCACTCTGTTAGTTGGTGGCAACAGACTCTGTTGTTGCAGCAAACGTGTTGTAAAAGCAAGTGTTGGCAGTTGTGGCTGTTGCTTTAGTTGGCCAAAAACAGCTGGAAGGCTTGGATGTGATGCCACGCCCTCTGACCCCGCACCAAGCTTCTATATATTTTTAAAATATATTTTATGCTGTGGTTTTTCTTAGTTTGTCATATATTTGTAGCATTTTTTGTATATTTCTGCTTAGTTTCTTATTTATTTCCAGCATTTTTTGTTTATTTTTTGCTGCTAAAAATTCTATAAATATTTTCCTTGATTTATTAATTTTAATTGATTATTGTGCTCTTCAGTTTCGTAGCTTCAAAGTTAAAGTTTCAGCTTCAACTTTGGTTTTATATACATTTTCATAATTCCCTTGTTTGCACTCGAGCTTCGAGAGAGCTCTGGCTCTTCGTTGGCTTTTAAAATGCACATAGAATTTAATTTAATTTGCGTGTTCGGCCATTTATCCACTTCTAATTAATTGCATTGCACAAAGGCAGCCAGAGTAGGAAAAACATTTAAAACAACAAAAGCTGCAACAAAAATGTGAACACGACTGCAAACATGAAACAAATATGGTTAAAAAAATGTATAGAAAATAAAACATTCTTGTTTTTTTTGACGTAAAATAAAAATATTCATTATTATTTGGCCAAATGGCGAATTAATGATATGAGCAAACATGGCCAAACAGTGTTGCTGTTGGCATGCAAATTATGCGAGGCAGCCGGTTGGTTTTTCATTTTTTAATTAAATGTTTTAACGCTAATCCAGCGGCAACCAGCAGAGGGGTTGAGGGGGGGAGCTGGGATTAAGGAAAATATTTGAATAGCAACGACGATGAGTGGCAAACAAAGGATAAAACAGAGGCAGGACGAGCATAGCAGCTAGCCAGCGGAAGCGGAAACGGAAACGACAGCCAGCGACAATGGCGCCGCGTCACACAAATGTCACCAAATGCAGTTAGCTTTTAAGACCCAGGCAATGCATCCTTAAAAAAAGTGAGGCAAGGAGTAGACTTTAGATATTACCATTAATTTTTAGTTACATTTATTTATATTTAAGTTAAATTTATTTATATTTAAATTAAATTTATTTTTTCATATTATTTGTATTATATTTATTTTTTTTATTTTTAGTATTTGATTTATTTTATTGATTTTATTTATTTTTTTATTGATTTTATTTATTTTATATTCATTTTATTTATTTTAATTTTTTTTTATATAAAATTCATATTATTCAGATCGGAGCACTAGTAAGCCCTGAATTGATCGTCACAGCTATTTCGTTTTTCAGGCGACATTGAGCTCCCTTCATATTTGCACCTAAAAAAATAAAAAAAAAATCCAAACTTTTATATTGCTTTTGCCGGTCCTAATAAAATTACTATTTTTCGCCAAAAAGAAGAAAGGAAAGTCTGTCGCTCTGTATCACGAAATCAAGCTCGTCTATATACCACTTTGTATATATAACATCTATATAAATATATCTGTATTGTAGATCGTTTGAGTTTCTTTTTTGTATTTGCAATAACAAGTTTTCATTTCAAACGAAAAACTTCAAATCAGTGTGCAAATTATTCGGCAAATTATTCTTTTCAAAACAAGCTAAACATTTTTCTCAAAATTTAAATCAAGGGAACGAAAAAAGAAGAAAGTGTTGTTAACCAGCAATGGAGGTGAGTTTATATTGCAAGTTTTTAAAAATATCTGTCAGATATTCTTTGAGAGAAATGTAAGTAATTCCAGGGAATCCCCGAAAGTATGCCCATTGCAATTGAGCGGATCTCTCCCTCCCCTTTTGACCCCATTTTTCCCATTTGCCATATTTGCTAGCCATCTTGTTCAAAACCAAACTACAAGGATACGGGAGTCGAGTTCAAACTAAAAAACAAAACAAAAGTGAAACAAAACAAAACATTGGCGAAACAAAACACACAATGCAACAGGGAGCTGGCCATGTTTTTTGTTAATTAAAATTGGCATAGCAGCTGCAAAAGGGAGGAAGTAGGGAAATGCCTGGCAAAGCAACAACATTTTTGCATTTTCATCAGTTTTTCGGGGGCAAAGCGACAGGTCACGGGTCACAGGAAGTAAAGAAAAGGCAAACGAATGAATGAATGAATGAATGTCTCACGATTTATAGGGTATATATAGTACTATATAATATACAAGTATATATATTTACCTTCAAAGTGCTTCATTTTTCAATGGATGACAACCCATTGAGAGAGCCCCCTCGATTTATGTGCCGCCAATAAATTTACTCAACACTTTTGGCCCTTCCGACTAATACAATATTTACATCAAATTGGGATAGCTGGGGGAGGGTAACTGGGCGAAATAAAAAATTGCAATGCGTTTTTCTTAGCCAAGAACAGAGGGAGGAAAAGAGAAAGAGAGAGCGCTGTGGAAAAGAATTGCCTGAACTTGGAGAAAATTTTGTGAATTTTTCAGTCATATTTTTTGTTGTAAATATATCTTAGGATTTTGTTTCTTTAGTTCATTTTCTTAATTAATTAATTTATTTATAATAATAATTTTTATAATTCTTATTTTATTTAATATATTAAAATTTATTTATTTGTATTAGTATTATTTTGTTTTAAAATTATTTTATTTATTTCAATTTATTTTTTGCATCATTCACTTATATATCTAAAAGAATGTTAATAATTTTTTAAGGAAATAATTTTTCATAAAATAAAATATATATAAAATTTAGAAAGTAAACCCTTAAGTCTTTTATAAATTTTATATATATTTTATTTTATTCTTAAATATGCTAGTTACTCCTATTTTCCCCTCTGTCGCCTTGGCTTTCCTTGTACTGTTTTTGTTTCAGTTTTGGCTTTGCCTCCCTCCTTTTCCCCTCCTCCTGGCTGTCGTTTAAGTTAAAAGCGCATTTGTAAAGGGAAAATGGGGAAAAGCTTGGTTAAGGGTTAGCAGGAAGAGGAGAAGGAGTAAGAGAAGGAGGAGTAGGAGTAACAAGAGCAGCAGCAGCATCCTTCCAAGATCCCTGAGCGCCTTTTAAAAGGCAAATCTGCAGTGCAATGTCTTGGCATTTCTTCTCCACCTCCACCATTACATTAAGTGTTCAGTGTTAAGTGTGTGGGCGGCTCCCAAGGATCCAATATGGATCTACCGAGACACAGATTTACCATTAGGAGAGGGAGAGCCCAAAAAGGATTCCACATAAAGAACCAAAAAGCCAAGAAACCAAAGAGCCAAAGAGCCTGTCAAAAGCCAAGTGGACCGACCACGGTCGAGTTCGCTCTCAAATATTTAACCCACGCTGCTTTTTTTTATTTCTATTTCGATTTATGCGCCATATAGGATTTTTCGATATTTACCATTCATTTGCCCCCTATTTAAACTTATGACAGCCAAAGCCAAATGAAAGTTTGCTCTTTTGCTTTGCTTTTTGCTCCTGCCGACTCTCAATAACATCCTGCGACACGAGCAAACAAAACAAATATAAAAAGAAATAGAGAAATGTGGCCATTAGTTAAAGTTTGCCTGATGGCAGAGTGTTGAAAAATATCCTTAAATAAACCTTGAAACTTTTTTTAAGACCTGTAATTTCCTTTTCTTAATTATAAAGAATTATTTATAGTTTGATTATATTTAGTTAAGAATTTTTTAAAATTATTTCTTTATATTTAACTTTTTATTTTATTTTTAATACCTTTTTTAATATATTTTTGGGCTTAGAGTTATCCAAATTTATTTCTTTATATTTATAAATATCTCAACAATTTCTTTTATTATTGTTATTATCTTTTTTTAACATTTTTTGGGCTTAGAATTTTTTAAAATTATTTTTTTATATTTAAAAATATCCTTATATATATTTTTTTTTTATTCTGAACTCCTTTTTTAACATACTTTTTTTGGGCTTAGAGTATTTAGTTGTTCGTGGCCAAAATATATCAAGTATTTTGTCCTTTTTTTGGACTTCGTTTCGGGTCGAAACACCGTAATAAGTTTTAAGCGCTTTCCCGCTTTTCCAGGCTAATAAGAAATGCGTGATGTGTTACCCTCCACACACACACACACACACACACTCACACATCATTCTCTCAAGTGTTTTGGGTGTCGCACCCACTCAAATCATCGAGTCCCAAGTCCAAGTCCCCGTCAAGGGTGTGTAAATATTTGTTCCTCGAGCTGGCAACTTCTGTGCACACGTTCCGTCTCCCTTCTATGGTCAGTTCGCAGTTCGAGTGGAACTTGTCCGTGGCCCCTACGCTTTTCTTGCTTGAAAATTTTTCAGAAAATTTAGCTCACGTCCCAAGGAGCTCACGTGTCGGGTGTGTCCATCTAAGGCATAGCGAGTAGAGGAGAGTGGGGAAAATTCGCGTGATTGTCTCATTAGCAGGAGGAGAGAAAGAAAAAAATAGAAAATAGAGGAGGTAATGCCTTACATAATGACTGAATAGTTGCATCTGAGTTACATTACAACTTTAGATTTTTCAGAAGAAAGTCCACAGAAAGAAAGGCTGTCGAGGCCTCTCTTTCTGATACAAGTTCTAGTAGAACTCCCAGTATTTTCTCGTAAATTTAAAATACATAGAAAATATCTTAAATATATAATATATAATTTTTATAAACTCTTCTAAATCTTCAAAATATATATAATATATATTTTTGTTGCTGGCATCCCTATAGCTTTGACCCATATCTGTCATTATTCATTTCGATTTTTGTTAAGAAATTCAGTCTACATTTTGCTTTCGACTAACAAACACCACAAAAACCAGATAACCCCAGATTGGAATTCTGTTCTGGTCGAGTATAGAACATATTATTCCATAAGTTTATTGTACGTTTTTTTTTATGAATTTATTATTATTATTTTTAATTTAAAAAAAAATCTCACAGATTAACGCCAGCCAGCAGACGAGTGCGAAAATGTTTTCGACGAATTTCTACAAAATGAAGAATTTCGCCAATCCGAATATTTTTTTTAGACGCAACCCAAAGATCGCCACGGAGCCTAAAGAAACCGTCAAAGCAATGCCTACAACTGATGTCGCAAAGGATAATGTATTAAAGGTGTCGAAAGTGGAGAAATTAGAGAAGGAAAATGAGATTCAAGTGGTGAAATTAGAGAAGGAAATTAAAGTGGGGAAATTAGAGAAGGAAATTAAAGTGGAGAAATTAGAGAAGGAAATTAAAGTGGAGAAATTAGAGAAAGTGCTTCAAGTGGAGAGTTCAGTTACGGCGGAGCCAGATCCTGCGCCATCCACTCTGAGCAAGGCCAAAAAGAGAAGGAACCGTTATATGAACAGGAAGATCAACAACAGCAACAAGAATGTGGTTCCAGGTAGCTCCCCGTCCAGAGATTCCAGTGGGTCTAGTAGCAATCCAAAAAGTGCCAAGCTGAGGAAGCTCGAGCCATCGCAGGAGCTGCAGAAGAATGAGCAAGAGCAACAAAAGCCACAGCAGCAGAAGGCACAACAGCAGCAGCAACAGCAGCAGAAACCTCAACAACAGCAGAAACCACAGCAGCAGGAACCTCAGCAGCAGAAGTCGCAACAGCTGCAACAGCAACAGCAGAAACCTCAGCTGCAGAAACCGCAACAGCAGGAACCTCAGCAGCAGAAGTCGCAACAGCAACAGCAGAAACCTCAGCTGCAGAAGCCGCATCAGGAGAAACCTCAGCAGCAACACCAAAAGCAGCAGCTTAATCGAAGGCAGAAGGTAAAGCAGAAGCAACAGCAGCAGCAACAGAACCTGCTGCAGGAAATTGAGCAGAAGCAGCATCATAACCCGCAGCAGCAGCTTCAAAAACCACTGCAGCAACAGCAACAGAACCCCATGCAGCAAAAACAGCTGCAACAGCAGCAGCAGAAACCTCAGCAACAGCAGCACCTGAAACAGCAGCAAAAACCGCTGCAACAAAAGAAGCCGCTGCAGCCTGAGACAATCGAGAAGATGCCTGAGAGCATAAACAAGTACGAGATGAAATTTTCTGAAGTGGTAAAAGGTCAGGAGAAGACAGCTTCCGAAATCAATAAGGTTCAGGTGAAGACAACTCTTTCAAGCAATAAGAACCAGGTAAAGAACCCGGAAAACAAAGGGCTTGATAACCAGAAGAATCAGAAAGTGAAACATACTGAAACTGAATGTCTGAAAAACCAGGAGAAGACATTTTCCGAAGTCGTAAAAGCGATCACTGAGAAGCAAAAGAAACGGGATAATAAGGCTATCGAGAAAATTAATCTGGATAAGGCACAAGAAGACGAAAGACAGAAGAGCCAGGAGAAGGTACAGCAAACCGAAGGCTTGAATATGAACCAGGAGAAGGTACAATCCGAAAGCCTAAAGACCCCGGAGATGCCACAACAACCCGACAGCCTGAAGACCCAGGAGAAGCAACAACAACCCGAGAGCCAGAAGTTGAACCAGGAGAAGTTACCACAACCCGAAAGCTTAACGACCCCGAAGAAGCCACAACAACCCGAAAGCCTAAATGTGAATCAGGACCAGACCATTCCCGAAACAATGTCATCACAGATCCCCGCTCCATCCCAGCCCGACAAGTCTCCCCTTGAACCCAAGGAAACCTCTTCCCAAGAACTCGATCTCCTTGAACCAAAGCAGGGCGACCTGGAGACCGAAAGCGAGCCGAGTCTCAATGAATCCAACGAGTCAAACGACGACCCAAAAGTGCCTCATCATCCACTAAACAGCCTGTGGACCCTATGGTACCTAGAGTGCGATCGCACCAAGTCCTGGGAAGATATGCTGAACAAGGTGGCCAGCTTTGATACCGTGGAGAATTTCTGGAGCCTTTGGTCGCACATCAAGCCACCATCGGAGCTTAAGATCGGCAGCGATTATAGCATTTTCAAGCGTGGCATTCGTCCCATGTGGGAGGATGAGGCCAATAAGAACGGCGGCCGGTGGGTCATCTCCATCAACAAGAACAACAAGCATGATTTGGACAACTTTTGGCTGGACACAATGCTCTGTCTGATCGGTGAGACCTCGGACTATGCCGATGACATTTGCGGTGCTGTGGTCAACATACGTTCCAAGTCCAACAAGATATCCATTTGGACATCGGATGGCAAGAACGAGACAGCAACCTGCGAAATTGGTCAAATGCTGCGCGACGGTATGCGTCTTTCCACTGACTACACCCTGTCCTATTTTCTTCACATAGACACCATGGCCAAGCAGGGCTCCATTGTGAAGGCTGTGTATACGCTGTAGGCGTGGCTATAATACAACAACATTACATATATAGCACTCGAACTCTACTACTACTCCCAAAAGCAGATCCTTGTATATATTATAGACTTTCGGTATTTTTACACACCCGCACTCGTTCTCGCACACAGGCAAAAGAACACACACAAAAACACACAAACAAACACAGTTAGTCGAACATCGAGTCTGGAAGCATACTACACATATTCGACAATCATATTAGTCCACGATCCCAAAACGAGGGAATCAATCAAGCATCCAAAATCCCGAGTCAAGCCGCCTTACTTTCATATAAATTTTAACGTTGTTCCTGGGAACCCAAAGAATATATATATATATTCAAATGTTTGCTAAGCTATTCGAAAATAATGGAGTTTTCTTTGTATTTTGATTTGGGTTTTTATTGGGAATTATTTGGGGTTATTTTTTGGGTTAAAGGAATTGTAATGGGAATTATTTGGGATTTTTTGTTTTGTTTTTTTTTTTTTGAGGTTTGGGATTTTTATTGCATTAAGGAAAGGGTAATTAGAAATTTTTGGAAATTTTTAAAAATATTTTTAAAAAGTTATTTAATAATACATTTTTTAATTATAAATAATAAGTTAATTAATAGGTTTTTATTTTGTTAAAGGAATTGTAATGAATTTTGGGATTTGGGATTTTTTTTTGAAGTTTTCGAACAAAAAAATTATATGTATTATAATATTTGATTATATAGTAAATCTTTAAAGTGTTAGAAATACTTTTCATCAAGTTGTGTAATGTCGGGGTCTTAGGACATACCTTTCCTTATTTTCTAAATTTTTCCAGCCACTCCTTTTGGTGTCAAATCTGGTTTAGGAGGACTCAGGAAAGACCCTTTTTCTTTCCCATTTTCCAATGACTGTCATTCCTCCTTGTCCTGGCCTTCTCTCTCTGCTTCAGGAGCATCTTTCTGTGGTTTTTTTTCGGGGGGTTAACAGGATGGACTTTGGACAGGGTACAAGGACATCAGACTTGGGACGCTGAACATTGGATGTCGGAGCTCCGGACTTATTTGGCGTTCGCCATTGCAAAACTTGGCCGTGTTCAATTGTTTGATTTATTGACGTTTATTGGCAGTTGGCATTTTATTGTGACTATTTTTGGGGGAAAAAATAAGCTGAAGTTGAAGCTGCCCCCCACTTTACTTCCATTCGATTGGTTTTTATGTGCTTAATGTGTGTCCAAAGCCAACCAGCTGGCTCCCCCCAGAGGCAACTTACCTATTTGTGTAACATAATTTCACCCTAAAAAAAAAAGGAAACTCTTCTGTGTTGACCCCGCTATAAGGTCAAGGCCCAGATGGTCCTTGGTCCTTGGTCCTTGCTCTCCTCGTCGACATATTTTCCGCCTCTGATTTATGGCACTCAATTTCAGGCAATATTTGGGGAGAGTCTACCATTGATTAAACACTTTAACCATTTTTATGGCCACCGCTAGTTGTTCTGCTGGACTCATTAGGTGGAGAAATATATGACTGCTGCCAGGTGGGTAGAGAGAGAGTCGAGCAGCTTTGTGTGGATGAGCTCGATGTTTAACAATGGAATTGGTAATAAAACGAAACGAAAAAAAAATCTGTAAATATGCAGAGTAGTGAAAAAGGAGGGTAGGGGAAGAACATTTCACGTATAACAATTGCCAAAAAAAAAAAAAATGTACAAAAAAAGAAAAGACTACTCCCCAAACGACAGCCATGTTGTGTGAAAAAGAAGGAGAGAGAAAACTGCATGGAATAAGCCGACTTTGGGTTATCCTTAAACAGAAAGAAAGCCTTAAAAATTATAAAACAAGTTAATATATTTTGTTAATGAACCCAAGAGTAAGTTATTTAATTTTATAAATTTTAATATCATTTTATTTAACTTAAAAATATATTGATATATTTATTTAAAGCCTTTGCAGGTTGATTTTAGTCACTTGATTTAGCTTATAATCTCCGATTATTCAATTTTATAAATATTAATATTATTTTATTAAAAAAATTAATTTAAAAAAATGTTATATTATTTTTTTAACCATTTAGACATATGTATATATTTATTTTAGATATTTATTTATATTTATATTGTTTATATTTATATATTTATTTCATTTATTTATACATTTTATTTTATTTTGTTTTATATTTAATACATTTATTTATATATTTTATTTTATTTATTTGTATATTTTATTATTTTATTTATTTTTATATTTTATTTATTTTTATATTTTATTATTCTTTTTTTTAATATTTATATCATTTATTTTTATATTTTATTTTATATATTCTATATATTTATGTTTTATATTTATTTAAAGCCTTTGCAGTTTAATTTAATCTTTTTTACTTAGCTCATCGACCCTCTCCGTTCCTGGCTCCCCAAAACAAAACCTAAAAAAATATATAGAAAAGCAAATTTACCTTTAAGCTGCCAACTACCCCCCAGACAGGGTTGAGGCTTGGGCTGATTCGAAGGGGGAGGGGTTTTTGGGGCGCCCCACAGGTGGCATTTGTGTTGTAAAGCATCGATTTACATGCGTGTTGTATGCACAGGGATACACACAGGCTACCTCCGGTGGCTGACGAATTTCAATTTATTTACTTTTATTTGCGTATGCAAAATAGTCTGCGGCTGCGGCTTGACTTTGGGCTTGGAGAAGCCAGAAAAATCCAGGAGATACAAAAGGGATCTCTGCCAAAAAGGAGCTGCTTGTTTTCAAAGCCTTTAACTTGTTGGCTAACTTCGAAAAGCTTTAAGATAGAACATAAAATATAGATTAAATTTTTATTTAAAATCAAAAAAATATATATTTTTCCAAGCTTTTTTATATTTAAATGAAGCTAAAATAATATATCTTTATTTGCTAAATCAATTAACTTGTGTAAACTTAGCTAACCCCACAGTTCAATCGATTTTCTGAACCCCACATTAGCTTCTTTTTCCCCGTAATTGCTTCTGCATAAATATCCTGGACTAAAAAGATGTCAAAACCCTGCCTTAGCCAAGGACAACGACTACGTCTAGAGTGCCTATACCCAATCCATAATCCATAAACTATAAAGACAAGGGGGGATAGAGGGGGGACATGTCCTCCCGTTTACCCAGCAGCTGTCAATTGCCGTTAGGACAAGGCAGGACATAGGACATGGGACATAGACGAGTATGTTCCGGATACGGACCAAAGCCGAGTGCCATGTCAAGGGGAAATACCCAAACTCCTGCCCCGAATTGGGGCTAATTATATGGCTACGACCAGGACTACGGCTACGGCTAATGCCCCAGCCCGGAACAGAGAGAGAGAAAGCTAGAGAGAGAGAGAGAGTGGACTCTATGCCTGTGTCCTCGTCCTGGCCTGGGTCCTGAATAAGTCATGTCGTCGGTGTGATTACCTTTGGTCGGTCTGGGGGATCGGATCGGATGGGTTCAATGGCCAGTGGCTCGCACGATATGTCAATCTGGGAGGCAGAGCCTCGTCCTCCTCTTGGTGTGTGTGTATGTTTGCCAGTTGCCAAATTGTTGCAACAAATTCGTAGCTGCATTAATTAAATGCGGCCCCAGCTAGGCCAGTCACAGGCACCGGACGAGGCACACGGGTGCCATTGGATATGCAAATGCCAAAGAGAGAGAGAGAGAGAGAGAGGGGGGAAGAGTGCATATTGGATTATGTTCCAAGGCACATCATTAGTGTGTTTGCCACACACAGAAATCCACACAGAAATCTTCTCCAGCCGAAAGCCAAACAAATGTCATTTTGTATCACAAAAATATGCCAGCTATGTAATCTGCATTCGGCAATGCGAATTTCTGCTTTCTATCTGTTCCAAAAATATGAAATCAGCATTTCGGGGTATATTTAGGCTTAGTAATGATTAAAGAAAAACTATAATTAGAGGCTAAGCCTAAAGTAAATTTTTATTATTAAATTTTAAGAATGTTTTATGAAGAAATATATATGTTTGAATTTTGAAAATTTGTTTTAATATCTTAATATTTTATTAGAAAATGTTAAATGATATATTCTAATATTTGCCACTTTTTATAATATTTACCCCGAACTCTGCTGACCCAAGTCCTCATTTAGTTGGGTCAATCACTCTTTTAGCTTTGGCCAGAAACTTCATTAAGTTCAAATTGAATCGATTGTTTAGCTGTGATCAAGATAACTAAAAACTAAGCCGACAGACAAGTCCCGGTAGACAGTCTTCTCCTCATCCTTAGGGTCCCTTGGAGTCGTCCAGAGTGCAAGTGCACTTGGCTGGCAAATGTTGACATTTCTTCTTGGGGATTTTCGTGGAGCAAAAGTAGGAACAAGAAGCATTTGTGCGCTTGGATTTTGTTTTTATTATGATTATTTTAACTGCTAAGGCAAAGACAAACACACACACACACACATAAAATGCAATTTTCCGAGGGGTGGAAAACTCCCAGCTTCAGTCCCAGCTTCAGCCAAAGCCAGACAAAGTGAAATGCAATAAAACAAAGGCCAGCAAGGACAAGAAGGAGGCGAAGAGCCAGAAGAGAGCTCTGAAACTGTCTTGTCTTGCCTTGTCTTTGCCGCTCGACTGCGCCTGCAGCTGTGACCCCCCTGGAAAACCCCACTGCTGCACTTTACCCATTTTACCCAGGATTTAACCAACACCCACCAACCCACCCCGCCCCTGGTCCTGATCCTGTGGCCCCATGGGAAAAGCGCAACGCATTTACAGCGCAATGATTCAAATTGTCGCCTCGGATTATGGATTTATTACGCGTCTCGCTCCTCGTAAGCTGCCAGCGAGCTGCAATTGTGCATGCTGCCTGCAATTACTATCAGTTTTCAGTTGCCAGTTGCCAGTACCCAGTACCCGGTTTCCAGTTACCAGTTTCCCATAGCCCATAGCTTCTCCTAACCCATGAGTCCTCCCTCACATCCCTCACATTTCTCACATCCTCCCATCCGGTATCCTTAGAGCGAACGCCCCCTCTGTCTCTTTGTAGAAAATGTGCCAGTAATTCGCGTTGACAATTTTTCGGGTTTACTCTGCTTTTCTTTGTTGATTTCAAGCTTTAACATTTTGGCATAACTTTTCAGTTGTTTTTATATATATTTATGTATTCCGGGTTAAAGTTGACTTGAGTTTTTGATACTGGTTAGGGATAAAGTGAGTATGTTTTCTGAGTTAAATTATGTTTTATTTACACAAATGTAATGGGATCTATGGGTCTGGAAACTAGAATAAGCTTTACAAAATAAGGTAAAGAAATTTGAAAGCCTTGCTAAGCTATTTAAAATTTAATTTAATTTAATTATATTTTATTTTTAACATTTATTAGGTGACTATAAGTTCTGGAAATTATTAAGTTTGAGGAAAACTGTAAAAAAAGAAAAAATTAATTAAATTTATTTATTTTTATTATTTTTTTTTTTCTGTGTATTTAAGTTTTAGAAATTTTTAAGTTCCAGAAAACGTTTCAAAATTAAGATAAAAAATATATAAAATATGAATATATACTAAAATAAATGATTAAAATATATTTCATATATATTTTAAAATATTTAATTTATAAATAAAATATATACAATATATATTATAATAGATTTGATTATAAAATATACTGATTTCAATTCAAATAAATTATAATAGACCCTTTATGTTCCCCAGATTTCTTCCAGACTGGGCTTAATGCCTTTAACGCCTTCCATAATTATTATTATTTATTCAGTGAATATTCTTTGTAATTATCTAAAGGAATTCGCCAACTCATGGAATCCATTTAGCGGCTAAGCCCTCTAGAAACCATGGCTCACATTTGTTGTGGGTCAAGGTCCACTAGCTACCATTTTCCCCAAGTCACGATTTTGCCAGAAAGAATAAATATACATACATATATATACGTAAATATAAGTACAAAGTATAGGTAAAGGTATATATATTATCCCATGATGACTTACGCAGAGAGATATTTAGGCCTACTCATGCTGCACAAAGCCTTCTTGACCCCCAACTTCAACTCCAAATCCATCTCTAGCATCTCTAAATCCATTTCTGGACTTGACTACCCACGGGGTCCAGGGGCCAAGGCTTCCTTCTCGGTTTCAGATTTCGATTCAGCTTCTGATTTGGTTTGAGGAGCTGTCAGAAAATGCCCAAATGTAGTTGAGAGCTTCTCTCGTAATTATTATTATGTATTATTTTCAGTACAACTCTAATTGTTGTCAACAACAGATGCTGTTGTGTTGTGTGTGTGATTTTTTTTTTTTGGCTTATTTCTCTATCTGTTGATGTTTTTTGTTGCCTTGTTGTTGTCGCTGTCAGTGTTCAGTGTTCGTTGTTTTGTTGACAACGCTGACATTTCGAATTTAGACATTGCTGACTGTTGACCGCACATTAAAATGCGCTTTTTGTGTGCCACGGCTAGTTGGGATTATGGCTCTAAACCCAAGTGATGTAAGCTACAAAAAAAAAATACAACAAAACAACAAAAAAAAAAAACCCCACTTTTGGTTGAAGAATTTCCGTTTGTTTCGTGTCAAAAACGGTACGGGATCCGTCGTCGACGTCTACGGCTTTAAGGGGTTAAAGCCAGGTCACGAAGATGCCGCAGCCGCCGTGCCGCAACAATGCAATGAGCAGGCGTTGCAGATTAATTAGCGTCTGAGTGCGATAAAGCACGTCGGCGGAGTTGCAACCGCAACGTGAGCAGCTCAACTTAATAAGGGGGAAAAGCGGGAAAATTCATAGAAGAGAAAAAAAAGTTAATTGTGAAAACGAAAACGGGGAGAAAATGGAAAAGAAAAGCCATGCCCAAAAATGCCTTTGAAATGTTTTGCCTGGCAAACGGAAATTGATCAAGTACAATTGAACTAAGGTCTAGGAAATTTTCGAATTTATTTACTTACACTCACAAAAAACAGCTTTTAAACTTGAATTTAATTTAAATAAATGTTTTATGAAATTTTTGTTTAATAAATAACTAACAAGAATGAGGCTTTGTAATAACTTTATTAATTCAAGGCAAATATGTACCATTATGGCTTTAAATTTAATATTTATATATTAATATCTTATATTTTAATATATTTTTATAAGTCAAGGTTCTATGACTTCTTAAAACGTCTTCGTTTTAATGTTAACTGATTTTTCCTTAACTTTTAAATACTACTTATATGAAATATTTTAAATAATTAATTATTAAATGCAAAAAAGTCGTTAGAATGAGTATTTTTGAGGTCTTATTGGACGCTTTCTATTTAAAAAGCAAAGAAACTGTTACAATATAAGTTCAGCTTAAAATTATACTATGTTTTAAGGCTTTCGCCTATTGCATATTAATTCAACACCAAATATAAATCATTACATAGCCAGACCGTTGTTTTTGATATATTTATTTATTTTTTTTATTTAAAAAATGATTTCTTTACTTTTTGGCTTTTTAACCCAATCAGAAATATCTCTTGGTATAAAACTAATTAGCAACAAGCGAAAGTGCCAAAAACCTAGCATAATTTTACGCTGAATTTAGACTGGGAACAGTTTTTAAGGCAATAGCTCCCTTTTTAGTCGCCAGATGGCGTCCGATGTTTTTTGTTTTGTACCCATTTTAATTTTTTGTTTAATTAATTATTTAAATTGAAATACAAAATCAACCATCAACGCCGACATTAACATTTAAATAAGGATCACTTGCTATTAAATTAAAGTCTCAGCTGGCATTTAAGTGTGTCAGTCAGTTGTATGTTTTTTATACATAAATACACATACATGTATGGTTAAAAATAAAATCAAGTTAATTGATGCGGAATTTAAACGATTTACCATAAATAATATTTGCTGAAATTGAATTCCCCGGGATTATATTTAATATAAATATTACCTTTAATACAATTGATTACGATTGATTTTTTTTTGTACTTGTCCAGGGGGTGGTTTCTTTTGAGGCTCCTCTATAAACACATATATATTTTTTTTTTGTCCCGACACCCTCCCAGTTGGCCACCGCAAATAACTAATGGTAAATAATAGCAAATATGTGTCACACAAGTTCCGTTGTTGTCCAGGGTACCAGTTTGCACAAGTTTCTGTGGTCAGCCGCAGCCAATCAACCGCAGAGTGTCAGCTGCCAATTGTCTTTTGCCAAAGGACTTGCAGGACTTTCGACTGGGTGATGATCTTTAAGGTCTATAAATTGTAAGATATATATTTTTTTAGTTTTAAAAGATTTATTGAATTTTGTAAAGTTGAAAAAATATATTTAAATAGACAAACAATTAAAATGATAAAGGTTTTTATTAATAATTTAATTAATGGAAATTTAATTAATAAAAATTTTAATTAATAAAAATTTAAATAATAAAAATTTAATTAATAAAAATTTAATTAATACAAATTTAATTAAAATAAAATTTAATTAATAAAAATTTAATTAATAAGAATTTGAATTTTAAAAAATTTAATTAATAAAAATTTTATTAATTAAAATTTAATTAATAAAATGGTAATTAATAAAGATTTTAATTAATAAAAATGTAATTCATAATAATTTAAGTAATAAAATTTTAATTAATTAAAATTTAATTACACAAAACTAAAACTAAACAAAAATTTTATTAAATTAAATTTGAATTAAATTAAATTTCTCTGAAGGTTTAAGGTCAGAATATCCTCTCATTAACAGAGCATACTGAGAGTACTGGTTTTACAAGGTATCCTTTTAGCTGCCCCACCACATGATAAATGAAGGCAATTTCTCTGGCTTTCTCTCTCTGGCTTTCTCCACACCGCTTCTCTTTCTCCCGAATTCTCTCAGATTCTCTTTGTTTCTCCATCTATCTCTCGGTATGAGCTATGGCAAATCGCTGCGAAAAATACGCGAGCAGATTTATCTGACATGTTCACGAGGTTCTGGGAGAAACAGAGAAAAGGACGCGAGGCGCAACCCCACTGAGAAATGACGTCTAGACGTTTTTTGTTCTCCGTTTGCCGAGTCCTTTATACAATATATATATTTTTTTGGAATAGGACTTTTGTTGGGGACTCATTAAAGGCAACCTGGCTTCAATTTGGCCAACTGCAACCCCCGCAAAGCCAGAGACAGCGACAACGACAGTTTTCTGTTTGCACTTCCTGTTTCCGTTTTCTGTTTTATATTTTATATATATTTTTCTTTTTCGTGGCATTTTGCTTAATTTTTCGCCGGTGGTTCGTGGCCAACTAAATACCTGTATAAATATTTTATTACGCAAATGAAACAAGCATTGTTTGCATTTTATTTGCGCGAACAAGGAAGCGTCGCCAGCTGCAAGCTGCAAGGACATTTGTATGCAGGACACAAACAGTGAGAGGGAGAGACAGTGGCTCTGACCGCAGACGTGGCCACAGGAAATGCAAAGCAGAATGCAAAGAATCCTTAGGAGGCAGCTAACCAACTGAGGATTACAGGTGCCCCAGGTGGCACCAGGTGGGAGGAGGAGGAGGAACAAGATGGGCGGCGGCGACCAGCCACTCAACTCAGCTCTCTCGGATTCAAGGCAATCGCTTGTGATTGATTCAAAGCAATGCAATTGGCAACAAGCTACCTGCCAGGTAAGGTAGGTAGCCAGGCAACCGGGCTAAAAAGGCAATTTAACCGGGAAACCTGACTGGGGAATGTGGAAAATTAAAAAAGGGTTCTTCGGAAAAACTATTAACTTTACAAAAAATAATTCAAGTTTTCCTTTTAAAACATTTATGCAAATAAGCTATAATTAATTTTTTAATGTAAATAAGTTTTCTTTTTGAAAATGAAAAGACCTCTTAACTAGGGTATTAGCAGCCCCCCCCCCATTCGAGGGCAGCCAATTAGCCAAGTATTGGATGGGCAAATCGTTGCCGCTAATTGAGCCAGATGGATTGAGCCAAAGTTAACCCAAGAGAGTTGAGGCAAACGAGACTCACTTGTTACCACTTCGATTGACCAACAATTTGCAGTTGCACAATCAGCACAATTAACGTAGTGAAAAGAAGGGAGGAAAAGTGAGGGAAATTAGGGAAAAGGAAAGTAAATTATTTAATTTAATTTAATTTTAATTCACTTCATTTATTTTTTTGTACTTTTTAATTCATTTAATTTAATGTAATTTTTAAAATTTTAAAATTATTTAATTTAATGAATTATTTATTATTTTAGGATACTATTTTAATGAATATATACTTAAAATTAAATACCAACCAAGTTCAACAGCTGGTTAAGGAATTTCCATAATTTTCACATAATTTCCAGCGCTAGTTTTCCTCAAAAGAAAATCCCACTCCCAGGCAAAAGCAAAGTAACCAGAACTAGATCAAGTTTCCGCATAAATTATGTGTCCAAATGGCATTAATCTCATTAGCTGCCCAGGATTCAAGCCCAGAGGATGCATGCACTAATATTACCCATACGCCGCGTGTGACAGCCGAGTGATTTTTCCCTCCAACCTTTCCACCCCTCCTCCTCCTCCTCCCAGGAGGCAAACATCAATCAGCGGGGGGGATGGATACTTGCCACAGCTCCTTGTCTGTGTGTGTGACTGTGCTCCACTGTCCAAACAATCGGCAGGACCAAGGACGAGAGCGCCATTGGAATTAGGCTAATGAAATGCTTGTTAAGTGAAAACGATGATGATGACAACATCCCCAAAGTGGCAGAAACAAAAAAAAGAACACAGACATGGACATGGATACACACACCGATTGATGAAAGGACCAACGGACGAACCACTGTTTCTATTGACCCACATTGCCATCCGCCATCCGCTTAATTATTCATTATTATTTGGCTTTTGTGGCCGTTTGTTTGCGTTCTCCGCCGAATGAGTGGCTGTCAATGAGTTTCCATTTGCGAGGACAGCTCTGGGGGCTTTGGACTAATGATGGCCACTACCTCCCAGTCGCGTCGAGTCATCATCCAATGACCACTGGCCACCCAGGCCCTTTGGGTCAGGGTGAGATGGCGTGATGATTAGATGCGGTGGCTAATTAATTGTTACTAGAAGGTTAATCTTCACTTTTTTTTTTTGGGCAAAATCAAAGTAAGAAAAAGCGTAATAGCTTAGCTATTAAAAGTCTATAGCCTTGAGGTAAGGATAAAGTATTTTAGAAATACTTTTAAAAAATTTTACAAAATATATTAAACATAAATAAGTGGTTTTAGTTTTTTATTAAGGAGATTTTAATTGTTAAAAATATTTAAAAGGGTGATAAACTTATTTTTCTGAATCGATTTATTTTTTAATTTTTATTAATTTGTTTTTTTAGAATTTTCAATTTATTTTAAAATATTTTTTAAGTTAACTTAGCACTCCTTTAAGTATTTAAATTAATTAAAATATTCATAATAAAAAAACTAAAATCAAATAAGTGGTTAAAGATTTTTTATTTATTTTTAAAATATTTTTAATAATTAAATAATTTATTTAAAAAGATTAAAAATATTTAAAAAAAAGGTGTCAACCAAATTAACTTGAAAGTTCCCAAAAAAACGTCCTGGCTTCGATTTAGCCACAGAGAAAATTCGTGGTAAGCTTGTTCTGCTTTGGAAAAGCGAGGAAAACCAAGTGGAAACACTCTGGCTGCTGTCGGGGGGTGGTACCACCTACCCACCCACCCCTTTCCCCTTAAATGCTGTCAACATATGTGCATAAATTTCACACGTGGCGCCCTGCGATTCATGCATTTTACATGCACCAAAGGATTTCCCAGCTTCCATTCTCGCTACTCAGGCTCAGCTTTTCCATTTTCCATTTTTTCTGTTGTTTATTTTTTTTACTTTTTTCGGCTTGGTTTCTCCTGGAATAAATAAAAAAATAAAATAAAGAACGCAGAACAAAGGACGACGCAATGGCAATGGCAGACGAATACGAAGGCATTTAATTTTTAATCGCTGCATCCGACTCGAAGTTGACGTTGTCCCAGATCCTTCGTCCTCCGTCCTGCGTCTCCATTTCCCTTTTTGCTCCTCCCTTCACCCCTGGACCTCACTCCCGGACCAATTGTTAACCCAACGCGTTACATATGTTTAATGAAGAGAGAGAACCGCACGCACGAGTTGCTCGAGCATCGCAGGACCTGAATGCCGCGGAAGAGTCTCTAGGGAAAAAAGGATATTCGGCAGTGGGAGAAAATATAACTGAAATTTGATAAGGAACAAGATATAGTTATATATGTGTTAAAAAATATATATTAATATCTTAATAAATTTGTTAAATACATAACGTTAATTCTAAAAATTATATTTAGTTTATTAAGTTTTCTATAAATAATATTTTATTTAATTTATAAAATATTTTAATATAATAATAAATTATATATAATTTATTAAATATTATAAAAAAAAAAAAGAATAATATTTTAAATATTGCAAATAATATTAAGGTTATTAAATATTCTAAATTATATTTTATATATTAAATATTAAAAAAAAATTTAATTTATTAAATATTCCAAATAATATTTAATATTCTAAATTATATTTAATTTATTAAATATGCTAAATTATATATAATTTACTAAATATTTTTTATTTTTGATTTTTTAACTTTGATTTTTTCACAATTGTATCGATTTTTTTTACTTAGTTATTTTGTGTTTTAAATATAAATATGTAGATGTTTTATTTTATAAAAAAAAAAACATTACAGATAACCGAATAAAAATAAGAAAAGAGTTAAAGTTTACAAAAATTCTCCTTGCTTCCCATTAACCTTCATATTTTCGCTCTGTGTAGCCTTTCTTTGCTGGCAAATGCATTCAATGCCTTCGCACACTCGCCTCGTATGAATATACCCGCACACACACACTCTGGGTGGGTGTGCGGCATATAGACACCAGAGACTCGTGCTGGATGCTCGCTTCTGACTCTGCGGCAAGTTATTATAACAGTTCATTGATTTTCAATTTTCAATGCATTTCATTGTTTGCCGCGCCTCCCCCTCCTCTACTTTTCCTGCATTTTTCCACAACCTCCCTCTCCTCCCCCCCAATTTATCTCGATTTCCCCGACAGTGCGAATTGAGGGAATGCCTCAACTTGCGGCCACTGGCAACAAATTTTCCGCAGTGAAAAACTCGCTCGCATGCATAAATTCATACGTCGGAGAGAGAGCCTGATGATTCCTTTTATTTGACGAGCCAAAAAAAAAGAAGGAAAATGTGGAAATTAACCAAAATGAAGAGAAAAATTTAAATGATTTTGCGGCCATAAAAATGCAAGAGGCAAAATGGTGTGGGTCTCAATTGTCCCAATGCAGATGCGGTTTATAATGCTTAAAGCTCGAGTTATTTATGACAGGAAAGTGCTTCGATTGAGCAGGGATTTTCCACAGACACGGAAAATGGGGAAAAGGAAAATGCTGGACACTGGAGTTTCATCTGCGATTATTTTTATATATTTCTTTTTTTGTCTCTCTGATTGGACTTTAATCGTTTTTCTTTAAAGAACAGGCTTCCTTTTTCGCTCTGATTATTTTCATAAATATCTTGGGGGAGCTTCAGGTCCTGCAGGCAGTGCATCTCTAAGAGGGAGAACACCTCCTCCTGCGTTACTTAATATACGTCTTAATAAGGGTTTTCTATGTCCAACCATTTCCCTGGCATTTTCCCTGGTCAAAACTGTTTTTCTTATACCTTTTTTATGCTGTTTTGTTGTGTTTTTTCATTCTATTTTCTCCAGGCTTTTTCTTACTTTGTTTACTTGTAATTACTTTGACCTTGTCCTGGCCATGTCCTGGGCACAGTGGTCTAGCTGTGACTTTTATTTAAATATAATTTTACTAGTTTGAATTTGTTAAATAATTTTTTGGTATAATATATATGTATATATATTAATAAAAAAATATGTAATATTAATTTAATATATATTTTTATATAGCATTTATTTATTATTATTTATTTGTATTATTTTATTCTATTTTATTTTTTAATTTTTTATATACTGTAATAAATGGTAAATAATAAATACTTACATTACTTTATTTAAATTTTATTACGGTAAATAAATATATAAAAATAAAAAAATATAAACAAAAAAATTTTATAAATTTAAATAACAATATATAAATATTAATATTATATTTTTAATAATAAAAAGGAACCTCTTTAAAAATCTCACAACACTCCTATACCAAGGTGGCAGCGTTAAATTAGTTTTTCCTTTATTTTTTTTCTCCCGCCAATGTCCTTTTTTTCCTGCCTGCTCCTGTCTTTTTTTTTTTTTTTTTTTTTTTGTTTCTTGCTTCCTTTCCGTTTTGTATATATATTCTTTTTGTTATTTTTATTATTATTTTTTTGTTTTGTGCCCGCGAATTGCCATTACAATTTCATTTCATTTGAGTTCCCGTTCGGTTCAGGACCCCTGCTGACCCCAGAACCCCGTCCCCATTTTTACAGGTATTTAATTTGATTGTCCAGGAGGTCCGGGGGGTTCTTTGGTTATGTCTTTATTTAAGACACGCTCATAAATTTTAATTATGTGCATTTTTAAATACGTGACCCTTTCTGCTGCATCACCATCATCATCGTCATCCCCATCGAGGCATTAAATAAGCCCTAGGAGGCAACAGCAAAGTATCCTCCTGGCTCTGCTCTTCTTTGCTGTTCCGCCTGACCGGGAATAGGACCAATCAATTAGGGGAGCGCCCCGGTTGACAGGACAACCCTCCTGGTTACGTTTATGTCCATCTTGCACCCTCTATAATTGTGACTCTTTTTCCAATGGGTCCCAGATGGAGTTCGATGTCGGGTAATTGCCACTAGGGGGAGAGGTACACACACCTTTGTGACCTGCTGGGGTGTGACCTAAGCTATATATTATTACTTAAAGTTTAAGCTTTAAACTAGAAATTGTAGTTAATAAAAATGGTATATATTTAATAGGAGAAATATAAAAGATTTATTTATATTAATAAATAAATTTAAAATATTTTATACATTATAAAATTGCCGATTATTATTATGTTTATTTAATTTTAAGTTTTTATTTATTTATTTTATTATTTTTATTTAATTTTAAGTTTTTATTTATTTATTTTTATTTAATTTTAAGTTTTTATTATTTATTTGTATTTAATTTTAAGTTTTTATTTATTTATTTTTATTTAATTTTAAGTTTTTATTTATTTTATTATTATTATTTTAAACCGATGGTTCCTATGATATTAAAATAAAAGACTAGTTTGACTAGAAACGAAAAGACAGACAGAGGGACACCCAGACAGACATGTCTAGATCAACTCGGCTGTTAAGTAAACAGCAAATACCTTTTTAGGTTGCTATTGCAACCTTTTCAAAGTGCAACCTTGCTGCAATGCCACATGGCTACAAAGCCAACTTGCCATATAGCCAACCCGCCTTGTTGCCAAACCCACCTTATTGCCAGGTTGCTGTATTGCCCGATTGACTCTTTATTGCCATATAGTGCACACAGCAGCACTCGACGTCACATTGTCCCCCGCATAGCCCAACAACAACAATCAACATTTAAAGTGATGAAGCCACCATTCCCATTCCCATTTCCAACCGCCAAACTCTAAGCAGGGCGCGTCAATTACATTTTCGTTTGGTTTTCGGCTAGTTTTCAGGTTGCATGGCGAAATCTCGCCAGCGTTTGGACATCGGAGAGGCTACCATTTGCCCTGCCCCCTCTGACAACTCCAACATTGATTTAGAGGCAGACGGGCTTTTGGCTTACACGTTTTGGGTACGAAATGCACATCGATATAGTTATTACGCCTCTTTTTTCCAGAGGGGAGGGGAAATTTTGTGGCGCCATGGGGATTATCTAGAGATTGAGAGAGAGAGAGGGGGAGAGGGAGAGAGCTTGCTCCAGGTTAGTGGTGACCTTATAATTCGTTGAGCCGAGAGCTTAACTTAAGGCTTACAACCGTTTTCATTTTGGGAAATCAGATCATTACATATCTTGACTTGACCCTGATTTAGTTAAGGCCAGAAAAGATAACGAAAAGCCACACTAATGACTTCATTTTGGGAAGCTATCAGTCAAGCTAAAGCAATATATTTTATATGTATTTTAAAATATTAGTATATATTTATATATATTTTATATGTATTTTAAAATATTTTTTATATTTTAAAATATTTTTATATATTTTAAAATATTGTTCTATATTTTTGTATATTGTTTTTTATATAGATTTTTATAGATTTGTATATATTTTTATATATTTTTTAAATATTTTAATATATTTTATATATTTTTAAATATTTTTATAGATTTGTATATATTTTTTAAATATTTTTATACATTTTTATATATTTTTAAATATTTGTATTACATTTTCATATATTTTTATATATCTTATATATTTTTTAAACTCAAGAAAACTATGTTTAAACTCTACTTCTATTCTTACTACCTTAAAATACAGTTCCTGTAAGACAAATCCTAGTTAAATTTAAGGCTTAGTCTTGCTCTGACTTTGTGATCACTTCATTTGAGGCAAGTTCCTCGCTGAACCCGAACCTCTGTGCTCTGTGCTCCACTTGGCTCCATTCCCAGGGCTCATCATACATCATTCAGCATTAGCAACTGGCTTTAGTTGCACTCAATCATGGGTGGTAGGTGGTAGCCACCCCTTTTTTGGCCTGCTTCCTTTTTGCCTGCCGCAGGGAGTTGGGAGTTGTTCCCTCCACGACCTTAAGCCTTCTAAGTGCAAACAGCTTGTTGTCTGTTCATCGCTGGCGTTTTCCAGGGCACAGAATCCATAATGCCGGGCTTTTCCCCCCAACCCTTGTGACCCCAGAGCCCCCTAGTTTACCCCTAAGTTCCCTTTATTCCTCCACCTACTGGGTTTCGCAATAATTCAACTTTTGTCCAACATCGACAAGTTCCCTTTTATTTTTTTTTTCGCATTTCCGACGCCGCTGTAAAGTTGCACTTGCCAAAAGCTGGGCAAAAGGTGTCTATTTTCTATAGTTTTTCGTTTTTGATATTTTTTTCTATATATTTCTTTTTTCTATTTTTTCTATATTTTTTTCAACATTTTTATTTTTTCTATATATTTTTCTATACCTTTTCTAAAGGCTTGTCCATAGTTTTTTCTATATTTTGTTCTATATTTTTTTCTATACTTTTGTCTATAGTTTTCCACTTTTTTTCTATACTTTTTTTTTTTTTTTTTTTTTTTTTTTTTTTTTTTTTTTCTCTCAATATTTTCTATATTTTTTTTCAATTTTTCTAATTTTCCTCTCTTTTTTTTTTTACCTTTTTTCTATTTTTTTCACCACTTCTCTACTTTTCCTCTATATTTTTTTTTTGTTATTTTTGCTACTACCCCTGCACACGGTGTTACGCCCCAATAATATTTTTGTTGAACGGCCACTTTCGGGAAATTCTAGAGGGGTTTTCCTACGCAAAAGTTGGACAGACACAGACACAAAGCCCCTTCCTCCCTATGCCCCCTCTCTCTCTGGACGAACATTTTTGGCGGAGCCTTCTAACAACGGAATCTGTGTGTATCAGTGGCCAGGATTTATGTGTTTATATTGCGAGTTTGAAGTTGGTTTGGCAGTCCGCGCGCGCTTTTCCATGGGCGTCTATAGGGGAGGAGAGGCTCCTGGATTTATGAGGGGTTTGGGCCGTGCGGTTGCACAACTGTCGGCCAGGCCCTGGGCCGTCGAGCATAAATTGCAGCCACGTTTATGTATCGACAGAGACAGGGAGAGGGAGAGAGGGGTGAAGAGGGAGAGGGGTTAAAACTGCAAAAGCAAAACAAAACATTTTTTTTTTGGGAAAAGTTTCAAGTGAAAAGTGAGAGATTTGAAATTCTTTTGCCAGCGCAAATCTTTGATTGAGAGCAGTCTCTGTGTTTTTTTGCTTTTTTTTAATTGAGAAAATTTATAAAAAATGTATTTTTACGTGGACAAGGTATTTATATATTTTTTAATGGATTTATATTTTCATTTTAAGTTTATTTAAAATATTAAAAAGTATAGACAAATAGTAATGTTCCTTAGTTTATCTATAATTTAGTCAAGGAAATTTTCAAGCTTCATTTTTATACAAGAAAATTTATATAAACATTATTTTGATGTAGAAAATTAATTAATTAATTTGTTTTTTAGAGGAAAGAATTTAAGTTTAGAATTTTTTTAAAACAAATTTTCATTTAAATATTAAGTTAAAAGGAAAACATTAATCTGTTTTTCAGCTTTTCTCTATAGTTTATTCAAGGAAAATTTATATAAAATATATGTTTAAATTGGAAATGGATTTAATTTATTAAATTATTAATTATTTATTTATTTATTTGTATTGGTGGAGTATAAATAAAATATATATATATAAATATATATAATTAATTAAATAAAAAATCTTAAGATTTTTTAAATAACAAAAAAGCTCCAATTGATCATTAACCTAAAAAGTCAAAAGTCAAGCCAAGCATTAATCTTCCTTAGCTTATCTTTAATTTATTCGGCCAATTTCCTTGCTTCATTTTCATCCGAGAAAATTGTATATATAAAATATATGTTTATATTGGAAATGAATTTCAGCCAAAGTCGTCTCTCTGGGCCCTCTCTCGGCGTCTGTAAATGAAAAAGTTTTGATTGCTTTTAGCAACAACTGAAAAATGGCAAACGAGAAAAATATGATCATAAGGGTGCAAGTGTAGAAGGGGATATAGGGTGAAAAATACAAAAAAAAAATAAAATAAAAGAGAAATGGCGATGCAAAATCACATTTTTAGCATATTGCTTCGAACTTCATGCCCCACTCTACCTTGCAAAAAAAAAATAAACCCTCCCCCTTTTCACCCACAACACATGGCGCATAAATCTTGCACCTGAAAACAGGGAAAACGGTGAGGTAAGCAAGGTGCTAATGGCAATCTGTAGAGTGTGTATATGCATATGTGTGTGTGTGTGTGGGGGGTTATTTTTCCAATTTTCAATGTAATTTCTGTCAATCCTCCTCTCTACCCCCTACACCCTACCACCCCTTCGAAGCGTCATCCCTCTTGGCAGATTTTTTATTGGCGCGATATTGAAAATTATGCGAAAGCGCTAAAGCGATTTATGCTTCAGCTTTGAAACTGAGAGAGGTGGGGGGTGTTGGTGGGGGTGTGTGTGTGCGGGTGGGTTGAGGGAAAAGAGTTGGGTGGCTGCAAACCTTGGGTTAATGGTGCAACACTTGCAACGGCAGGAAAAGTGAAAAACTGAAAACAACATAAGCCTTTTCTTTTGTGAAATTCTAAGAAGTAAAACCAAGGAAATTTAAGTTGAAATATATTTAGAATTAAAAAAAATATATATATAGAGAAATTAAGAAATATTTAAATATAATTAAAGTATATGTAAAATTAAGAAATTAAATATTAAAAATATATAAATATAAATATAGTAAATGTAAAATAAAATAATAATAAAATAAAACTTTCTAAATAAAAAAATAAATAATATAAAATAAATAAATAATAAAATAAAAAAAAAAAATAAAAATAAAATAAAAAATAATATAAAAAATGTAATAAAATATATAAAAATATGATATCTTACAAAACAATAGATTTAAAATATTTTTAAAATAAAAAAATTATCTATTAATAAGGTTTTTAATAATTTCCCCTCTTTAATTTGATTTCCTAAATTTATGGATAATTATATCAGATTATCATTATCTTTCTCAATTGCCGTCTTCAGTCGTCACGTGTTTCTTTTTTTTTATTTTTGGAGATTCAAAATGATTGCCAGAACTAATCATTGGTGCCTGGTGGACATTGAGCAATCGGCGGTGGCTCATCGATTGCGATTGTGGCCCCCTTCCCCCTCCCCTTTAGCCTAGCCCTAGCTAGCCCCGTGACCCTTAACCCCGCCCCATCAAAGCGTTGGCAGCTGCAGTTTTGCAGCCGCCGAGAAACGGTGTGTTGTAATTAAGCCAGTGTCGGCCGTGTTTTGGGCCCAGAGTTAAGGCTTGGAGCGAGCCCAAAAGCGCCCAAGTCATGGGTTGCGACACCGAGCTTCACTCCGACACTCCACAATCAGTCGTCGTCGTCGTCGTCACCACCAAGGTCTGGCGGCTGTCTGTCATTAAGTCACCCTGTCAGAGGCCCTCGACAAATGAATGAAATGAATGCCTAACAAGTGACGAGAGTACGCAGTTTAAGATTTGTTTTTTTTTTTTTAAGCATCACTAAAGTTGGTTAAAGTTTAAATATTTTTCAAGATAATATTTAGCATTTAAGTTAAAATACTTTTTTCGTTGACCCATAAAATAAGATGCTATAATTTTAAGGACATTTTCTTGCACAATCAAGTGTGTCAATCAGTGTTTAGCCTTAGCCGATAAAAGTTTACTGGATTACCTGACACCGTCGAGCAGGAGGGACCCCGGACACCACTGGACACCGAACCCCGGCGGGGCTCTGCTTCTCCGTCAGAGATCATTGCCGGGCCATAAATCACAATTCCTGGCCTATGCGCGACTCTTGGCAATGCTCTTTGGCTCTGTGAAAGTTTCCTTGGCACTCGTCTGAATGCCAAATGTTGCCCTGCTGCCCCGCTTTTCTCCTGTTCCTCGGACTTGGAGGCACTGTATCATTTTTTTCCTAGATCTCTGGAAGTTTTGAGCTGCAATGAAAAAAGAAAAAAAGAAGTTTCTTTGGCAAAGTTTATGTGCCACTTGCAAAGATTTACTGGCTAAACTTTTGCATTTTGCATACAGAGAGTCTAAGCAGGGGATGAGCACCAGTCAGAGGATGGAGGAAGGAGAATGGAGGACTCAGGATGGTGTGGCGACATTTCCAGATATGCGAATACAAGTCCCCAAAAATTTGTGCTTGTTTTTGTTTTTCGATTTCCTTCCGTTACTTTCCTCATTCATTTGGTGGAAAACAAATCCAAGTTTTCGGGCGACATAAAGCCAGAGGAGAGGAGAGGAGATGCGTCGTCGTAGTCTATCCCTACACGAGCAGGTGCCTCTGGGAAACGTAAGGAAGGAAGGATGTCTTCCAGCTGCAGGCGCAGGCCCTGCTGAATAATGCATTGCCTCGGGGCTGGGCAGGAGGAGCTCCACCAGCTCCACCGATTTGGACAGTTGATTAGGCAGACGGAAAAGTTTGGTGTCACCACCGGAGCGAGTAGAAAAAGGAAGGGGGAGGGAGGGGAAAATCCCCAAATTGCTGTCAGTCGATACTCTAGGAGTTTGCTTTTTAGACTTCTTTCCAAGTTTTTAGGCAACAAACAATTATTTATAGTTTTTATTTAGGTTTTATTTATAGTTTTAGTTTAGTTTTATTTTGGCTTTTTTTTATAGATTTAGTTTAGTTTTATTTTAATTTTATTTTAGTTGTATTTAAATTTAAATTTTATTTTAGTTTAATTTTAATTTTATTTTATTGTTATTTTAATTTTATTTTAGTTTTATTTTAATATTATTTTAGATTTTGTATTATTTTTATTTTATTTTAGTTTTATTTTAGTTGTATTTTAATTTTATTTTATTTTAATTTTTTTTTTTTTTTTTTTTA
>VNJY01007300.1:39981-220272 GCA_008042715.1 Drosophila bocki
TTTTTTTTTTTTTTTTTAATTTTATTTTAGGTTTATTTTAGTTTTATTTTAATTTTATTTTAGGTTTACTTTAGTTTTATTTTATTTTAGTTTAATTTTAGTATTATTTTTATTTTATTTAAGTTTTATTGTAGTTTTAATTCAATATTATTTTTAGTTTTAGTATTATTTTTATTTATAATTTTATTTTAGTTAATTTTCTTATAAAAAAGGCTTTTTTAGACCTATTTCCCACCTGAAATTTAAAAAATACTTTTTTTTTAGACAGAATATATATAATATATTCTCCGATAATCTCAGAATTAAGGCCTAAAGATCCTCTAACACAGGAGCTACGTTGTTATCCCATAGGTGTTTGTCCCCCCCTTTTCCGGAGGCTTTTCCCCGGTAATATCACCTCCCCCCGGAACCATAAGCTTGCTAAGCTCTGGTAATGCTCCCTGCTCTGGGCCAGAGGTGACAGGATGAATGCAGGACATAAATAAAACTAGAAAACTAGCAGCGAATGCAAAAACATTTTACCAGCATTTCTATTTTCTTGTCTTGCTTTGTTTTTTTTTGTGTGTGAAGCAAAGCGACAAAAGCGAAGCGACAAACAGCAAACAAACAACGAACTCGACTGAAAACTGAAAACGGAAAATGGAAAACTTTTGCAGCAGAAGCAGCAGCAGCAGCATTCAGACAGAAGGAAAAAGTTCATTTACGTAAATGTTTTTCTTGTGCTGCTGCTACGTTTTGGTTTTGGTTTACCTTTTTTTTTTCACTTTTCTCTTTTTTTTTTTTTGGGAAGAAATTAATCAGCAAATGGATTTTCAATTTCCCATTAACACTTCACGACAAAGGAGAACTCCGAGCTGCTGCACTTTACCCTCCCGTCTAAGCCTTTGTCATTTCCCATTTTGGCCAAGACCAGGCTGGAGTTGACACCAGGCGAAAGAGAGAGACATGTGTGTGTGTGTGTGTGTGGAAAATCGTGGAAAAAGGGCGAATCTTCCTGTCACTGTCACCTCTGCCTGGGCGAATATCTATAATTAGGCGAGAAGACACTTTTGGGAGGGGCAAAGGGAGGAGGAGGCCAGACCCCGGTGGCATGGCGAAATCAGGAAGCGGATTGCGTCACCATTCGGTAATAGTCTCTTGGCTCTGGGATCCTCCTTCTCCTCATCGTCATCATCATCATCGTCTTTGGTTGCCACTTGCTACCGGTGGCTACTGTATTTTTTTTCTCTGCTTTTTTTTCTACTTTGGTAGCCAGTTGCAGTTGCCCCCAAAGATGCACCATGTGGCCTGGACGCAAGTGGTGTTGCCACGGGCGGAGGAGTGGGTATACCCCAAAATTGTGCCTCAGGAAAATTATAAAAAAATGATATTTAAGTTTAGGTTAAAGGAAAAAAATTATAAATTTTTAGAACATTTTTGGTACATTTCGGAGAAAGTGTGGCTCAGGAAAATATTTAAAAAATATATATTTAAGTTAAAAAAATTAAATTAAATAAATTAAAATTAAGTTAAAATATTAGTTTAAGTTTAATTTAAAAGAAAAATATTTATAAATTTTTAAACCAATTTTAGAACAAACCAATTTATTTAAGTTAATTAAAAAAAAATATAAAGAACTAAATTTTAAGACATTTTATCGTAAATATTCTCATTAGATTTTGAAAATAGAACAACTTAATACAGTCTTAATAATTAAATAACAAAATTAAATCATTAATTTAATTCATTAAATAACAACAATTATTACAGTTTATTAAATCAAATTATATTTTTCAGTAATATATATATATTTTTTTAACTACGTGCCTCAGGAAAATTATAAAATAATATTCAAGTAATATTTTTTAAGTATTTTTTATTGGAATTTTTAGCTTATTTTGGGAAATTTTAAAATTAAAAAAAATCACTATCCTAATTATTATAAGTAAATTTTAAAACTAGTAAAACTTAATATACCGACTTAATAATTAATTTAAAAAATAATACCACAATAATTTAACTTATTAAAAAACTCCCTCAGTCAAAATACCTTAACACTGAGTGAGAAAAATTAAATTTAAAACGAAAAAAACAAGTTTAAAAACCGAAATCAATATTTTTTAACATCTACCTTTAATAATTTATACATTTTTAAGCCCCCCTCTCAGAATGACCACAACACTGCCCCTGCTCTGTAAGGTTGGGCAACACAGTGGCAGTTGCATTTTTGAACAGACTGTTGAACTGACTGGCTGCTGCAGTGGCAGTGGCTGCTGCAGCTTGCAACCAAAGGTGACAATGATGATGACATCCAATTAATGGCTGCCACCGTTGTATAACAGAGGCGTAACAGGGCGTGGCAATGTATACATATATATACAAAATATATACAACACACATCGATCTATGTAGCTTTTATCTGGCAGCTTTCTTTGGCTTGGATTATGGCCATAACTCTACGACAGATCCATCAATCACCAGAGCTAACTGTGTCAGACCTTCTGCTACTAATCGCTGCGCGGCGGTGGCGGTCACTCTCAATCAATTAAGAATGGAGAGAAAACGCGCTTTCAGAACGAGAACACAAGCTGAGAAACAAAAGTGCTGGAGAAAAGAGGTGACAAATCCAAGAGACAGGCAAGAAAGGCGACCCAGATACCCAAACTGAGACACTGAGACAACTGAGGCTGAGAGATCCACAAACTGGAACCAAAAGCGAATGCGAATGCCAGATACATATAACCATCCATCTATAAAGCCAGGAAACTACACTTGAGAAAATAAATCTAAAGTCAAATTTATGTATACAAATTATACAATTTTTTAGAAATTAATTTTACAATTTTACAAGATTTTTATTCCGAGTGCTGGCCATGTGTATCTTCTGGCTTCTATATCCCGTATCTGTATGTCTCTGGCTACTGGAGAGGTATCTGTCAGATACGTGACTCCGCCTGCTCTTCATCCTCCTCAGCCCCAGCCTCAGCCTTTCTCCACACAGAGTTTTTCTCATTTTCCCGCTGGACACGTTCCTACGTTTTTATCGCCAATGTCGTTTCGGGGGCCTTCATAAAGTGTCGCGATATTCATAAAGATAAAGTTTGCTGTCTTGCTCTCTCTCTCTCTCTTTCGCTTGATGTGTGTGTGGGTGTGTGGGGGTGTGTGTGCGGGTGTGACTTTTATCGCCAACCCGCTCCAAAAACCACCCACTCCCTGGCATTTTGCGGCCTTGGAAGGCAATTAAAATGGCCATTAGGCCCTATTAAAATACCATTGACTGAGTCCACTTTGCGTTTGGCTTTAAGTGGGCCCCTGCCATGTGTCAGAGGCTTCACTGTAAGGGCCAGCGGCCTTTGAGCCAAGTTTAAGGCAATTACATGCAACAACCAGAGCAAAAACAACTCAATTAGAGGGGAGCAGCAAGCAGGGGGGGCGGGAAGCCACAGGAGGAGGGGTGAAAATTGCTAAAGGTACATAAGTTCACCCGAAATTGAAATTTTCGAGTGGTCTCTCTTCAGCTGCCAAAGAAGCTCTTCAAAATATTAAATTGTTAAAGTTAAAGGAGAAATTTCAACAAGGGGTTTTGTTTAGAAAGAAATTAAGAAGTATTTATAATATTAATTAAAATATTTTTTTTTATATTTATATATTTTAGTTTAAATATTTCTCTAATAATTTCCTTTAGCTTTGTTTTAAGTTCTTTCAGAACCTGGTTTTCGCTTTCTTTGTATTCCTGCTCTATTTCCCTATTTTCTTACCCCATTTTCCTATTTTTTTCTATTTGTTTCTTTTTCTTTCTTTTTCATATTTTTTGTATCTTTTCTTCTACGGTTTTTTGTTTTATTTTTTTTTGTCTCTCCAAAAACTTTTCTTCTCCGCCGTCGACTTTTTGACACTTGTCGTCATATGCAGTTGCTGGCAGGCAGGAAAAGCGATGCAGCGCCACCCCATTCATCAGCCCTTCTTGTCTTGGAATTTCCCTGTACTTTTCCGCCTTAACCTCCTCCTCCCCCATAGTCTGAAGCCTCAAACCCCTTGCCCCTGCTAGTGGTTGTTCATCCCGCTGTCGTCATAAACGCAGCCTTATTAAAAGTGCACGAAACTTTTATATTAGTGCAGACAGCAGCAACACGCTCCGCTCCGCCTGCAGGTTGCCAGGTGGTGGTGGAAAATCAAGGAGCTAAGAGGGAGAGGCTGCCTTTTGGGTTATTGCCGAAAAAACAAGTTGGCGAAAGGAGCGCAGGAAGCCAGAGGAGTCGAAATTGCAGGAGCAGGAGAAGCTAACCAGGAAATTATTATCAATGTACGCATAATTCATTAAAACGAGCAACTTTTTGGGTGGAAAACCGGGTGGGTGGGGAAAAAGAAGAGGGGGGTGAAGCTGGGTGGTCCGAGCGACATGCGTTCACTGATGATGATAATGTCAGAGTGCACTTTGTCATTATATCAAGCCGCACACATGCACTCCATAAACTCGTATAAACTTGTGCACTACAATTTATAAAATTTGTTTACATTTAAGGGAAAATATTTAAAATGTTGGTAGTAAAAGTACTTGAATTTTTGAAAATTTTAAAAAATTGCTACCATTTTTTTGGGACAAATTAAAGTTTAAACAAATTATAACTGTCAAAAAAGCATCAATAATAATAAATAGAACAAAATTTTAAAAATTATAAATAAATATAAATGAAATGTTACTTCATTCTTAATACAAAAAATCAATCTACATTAATAAATTTTTTATGCATAACAAATTAAAAGAAAATCCTAGCTTTTTTGTAATTTTCAACCTATAAATATCTTTACTTTCTTAGTTTATTCCGCAAATAAACACACATTTTCCTGGGGTGTATTATCCCTGCTCCACACGCACTTGAAAATCAGCCCGAGAACAGGAAGGATGCGAGGAAGGAAGGAAGAAACTAACTAACTTTGTTAAAATTTTCTCTCTCACTTTCGGGCTTA
The DNA here is from genome assembly GCA_008042715.1 of Drosophila bocki. Lineage (NCBI taxonomy): Eukaryota > Metazoa > Arthropoda > Insecta > Diptera > Drosophilidae > Drosophila > Drosophila bocki. Next base: position 44,929 of record VNJY01007300.1, read on the forward strand.
GGCTATATAGCGTCGTCGTCGTGTGTGGCTGGCTTCTCGTACTTCTTCTTGCCCCGGAATTTTGCCGCACTTTTCACTCCTCAATGAAGTTATCGTTGTCAAGTTTTAAGCGTGAACTTTTCGCCACGCCCCCGCATTGCACCGCACCGCCTCCCACATTGCATTGAAGATTGGCCCAGCCGTTGCCTCTTCTCTTGAGAGCCTTGTCTCATCCTCTCCGCCGGCTGCATCATAATTCGCTATTAGAAGTCACTTAAAAAGTTTTCCAAGTTTTCCATGCAGCTGCCAACATTGTTGTCAGCCACGCCCACCCTTAACCCCCGCCCTTCTCTCTCTCTGCCTGTGTGTGCATTTTCTTTGCCAAAAAATAGTTGTGGGCGGCCAAGTAGGCGGGGAAAATGATTTTAATGTCTCCAAGGATGCAATTTTTTAATTGAATAAATTGTAGGCATAATGCCAAAAATTTTTATTTTAATTAATTTAATATAAAAATTTAGGGTTTTATATTAATAATACCTCTTCTGCCTTCACTTGGACAGTGTTAAAGTTGCTTTAAGCTGGCAAATATCCTTGAGGTCTTCTATTAATCTTTATCCTGCAACCCTCCAGTCCTTTTGCAGTCCCTGCATTGACAGTTATAATTACTTTAATGATGATTTCAGGCCTCGAGAGCCTGGAAATGCCGTGATATTCTGGGCTCCGCAGTGTCTTTTGTTTGTAATGCTTAAAATGCAATTATGCATTTCGGACGAAGGAAGGACTTTGGTTGCCAGGGCTGGAAATGAATTTAATTGCAATGCAATGGCAAATCGAATTAAACAGTGTAAAGAACGAAGAGTCAAGGGGGGGAAACACAAGCCAGGAAAAGTCCAGAGACACCAACACAAGCTTTCCCCCCCCTCCGGCGGCAGACGCATCCAATTGAATATATTAATGCAAATTAACCCATTAATGTCTGCCAATTTCAGGCAGCACACACAGGGGGAGGGGGGATGGGAAATAAGCTGCAGGGAAAAAGAGATAAGCGAACAGGGTTTCCTAAAGAATTCTCGTTGAAATTAAAGCTTACCCCACCAACCTCGTAAAAATATTTTTATATATTTAAGAAAAATGTGTGTTTAAATTTAAGAAAAAGCTATACTTCAAGAGCCTTGTTAAGAGCAAGTTAAATATAGAAACAACAAGAAAAACAACACTGAATACACCTGAAACTGAACTTCGCATTTTGGCCAGCGCGCACTTGGGGCGACCTTGACCTCGACCCCCCTGGCCATGGGCGAAGGTTGCCGGGTCTCGTCGTTGCCCGCCCCTTCAAGGTAGCCAGTGGATAGTCGTTGCCATTGCTTTTGGCCAGCATTCAAATGGGAATCCGAATTGAAATTCAAATTGGGATGCAGTGCGCGCCTAATTATTACACAATGCGTGGAAGCACTAAGAGAAAATATAAGCATAAAAAAAGAACAATTAAATTCCATAAATTTTAAATGTTAATATTTATTTAAATATATTTTTTGTATATAAATATTTATTTATTTAAATATTAAGTTATTTTATTTATTGAAGACATTTTACAAAAGTTTAAGAAATTAAAAAAAAAAAAATTAATCTGTTAATACCTAGGACTTTGTAATTAAATCGATTAAAATATTTAAACTTAAATATTTATAATCTTATTAAATCTATTACATATTATTATTATTATTATTTTATATTTATATATATATTTTAAATATTTTTGATATACACAATATTTATACATTGAATAAACATTAATCTAAGCTTCAAACTTTCCAAAATATTTTAAATTTTAATTAAGTTTCATTTTAAAATTGATCATGAATTTTCGCCAAGTGTTGTTTTCCAAAGTCAAGTGCGTAGAGCGAGAAAAGAAAGAGATGGAAGATTGCAAGCTCATTAAAATGCTCGCTGTTGATCACACGTACACTTGCCAAAATAAGTTATTACAAATATTTTAAAAATTTTAATTTTTTAGAGAAAATATATATTTTATGCTTGATTCTTATGTAGTTATTTATATTTTTTATATATTTTTTTACCTTCATTCCCCTGGCTAAATGTAATATTAATTATTGCTAGCAGCCTAATGTTAACTTAACATAGATTGCGACTCCGTCGAACATGTTCGATGGTTCGTAAAACACAACAATCTAACTGTTGCGCATTTCGGCCGTCAGTTGCGCAGGCGCATGAGGTAGCTTCGAGCCGCTCGTCGAACTTGGCGAGGCTTCGAACAACAACAAACCACTTGAACGGGTCAGGGACAGTGATGGCACAACAGCCATCGAACTTGCTCTATTATTTTGCCACGAATTTTTTAATATATAAATGTGATTTCAAGTAGTATAGATTTTTAAATGTTATAATTAATATTTAAATATAATTAATTATAACATTTTAATATATATATTTAAACAACTATAATATCAATTCATATATCTGCAAGTCCAATCTGGGGGAAAAACCGCTAAATACCAGTTCGAACTTGCGTGTTGTGCCCAGCTCTCATGTGCCGGCTTTCGTACGTCGAACTTGCACTGAACATGTTCGTGTTGGAATATAACAGCGCCGCTTTTTTTAAAGTCAATTTGAATCCTAAAATGGTAAAAATTACGACAAAAAACACAACAATTTTTAAATAATTTTAATATTTTGTCATTAATTTTTTAAGAATTTTTAGAGAGTAACATAGCTTATTCGTTAAGGGGGGGGTAAGGTATTTAATTTTTTTTTCGTAAATTTTTTTTTATTTTTTATTTTGAAAGTTCAATATCTTAAGAACATTGTGACAAAGTTTTACATCGATCATAGTAAAATTGACGAAGTTATGCGGAGTTGAACGAAGGTCGGTTGGTGTTCAATGCATGAGAATCACAAAGTTTAAAGCGCTCTCCTGAAAAATGCCATTTTGAAAACCGGTGTACACGATAACTCAAAATCTACTGAGCCAATCGGTTTGAAATTTGGAACATAACTTCCTTAGATAATTCTACAGGTATTCACGTCGAGCTTTTTTTAATTTTTAATTTTCTTATATTTTTTATTTAACAAATTAACTTAATTTTTTAGTCAAAAATCGGGGTTTTGACTTCAAATTTTGATAAAAAATAGGGAAAAAATTTTAAAAATAAAAACGCTTCGTGAATACCTCGGGACACTTATCCTTTAACGAATGAGGTATAATTTTTGTAGATCGGATGATTCTGTGGACTGTTAGGATGTACACCGCAAACCAACTTTTTTTGGAGGCGACTCGGGAGATTCCCTATAACTCCCCTACCTCTAAATATTTTTCAATACAAAATTTATCAAAAACTGTCCAAATGTTGTGTTATTATATGGTATTTAATTCGTTAAGCTAACTTTAGCCGTTTCGCCACAACATTTTATTGAAAAGTGGGCATTTTTGCACCGAATTAACCTTACCCCCCCCTTAATAGACCAAGTCTACGGTGACCACTGTACCCAAACAGATATGGTTTTTTGCTCTCGCTCTCGCTCGGCTTAGTTTCTTTTTTTCTCTCGTCGTGTTCACTTCGTTCGATCTGCGGCGCTTTTTCGCCGCGCTTTGCTTGTGTGTGTGTTGGTATTATTCGGTTAGTTGTTGTTTTGGCTAGTCGTACGATCTAGCGTGCTCAATTCTTAGTGAAAAAAGAACACAATTCCATATGTGCAACTATTTGCCATTAAATTGTAATTAAACTAATGGCCAATAGTTTTAGTTGAAACAAATGTAAATTGTGAGTGCAGTTTTAGTGATATGCATTAACTAGCGAAGGAGTGCGAAGAATGGAAGAGAAAAAGAGGAAGAGTGATAGAGAGCGCCTCCTCTCTCTGGTCTCGGAATTTTTATAGTGGAAAAATAAAAGTGAATAAATTAAAACGCAGGCTGCAATTAACTGCATGCATAAATGCGAGTGGAAAATCACATTTCTGTCGGGTTCGCGGATTTCCCTGTAAAATATTCTCTCCACGAAGATCTTTTCCAGGGCATCAATCAAAGCTTCAATTGCATTTTCTTTGCCCAACTCCCACTCTTTTGTTCTTCTTCCTCTTTGAAATGCATTTTTGCGTCGCACTTTATTCGTTTCGCATTCTTCCTCTGTTTTCTTGAAATATATTTTAATAAAAGCCCCCGCCCCCTCTCCCTCCCGATTTTGGGTCTCCTTTTCTTACTCCTCCTTGTGCTGTGTTTTTCTTTTTTGTAGTTTTGCCCCACACACGCAATTCTTTTCAATTTGTGAGCGTTGCCGCCTTCGCCTCGATGTTTTTGTTGTTGTTTTTCTGTCTTCTGTTTCTGTCTCGCCGCCGCGCTTCTATTTTTAGCAACACGCGTTGTTGTTGCAAACTATGCGGAGCGGCGAGAGAGTGAACCAAGAGAGAGGCAGAGAGCTTGCGAGTACAGTGAAGCTTACGCAGTGGCTTTAAGGCAACTTAAATTTATCAAAAAATGTTAAAGTCCATATGCAAAGTACAAAAATTCATAAATTTAAATATTATTAAAGGTTGATGCTAGCTTTAGAAAGTTCTCATATCTATCAGGCCCCACTGTACTTTACTCAGGTGATAACAAAATCGGCTGAGCGCGGGAGCGTGGATGAGAGAGAGCGAAAAATACACTTGTTTGATCGCTGACTTGTTGTGTGTTTCATCGCGCTCTTCTCCACTCAACCTTTTGCTTTGCTTTCGTGTTCTGCGTTTAAATTTTAATGCCCAATTTTAATAGAAAATCTAGTGAAAAGACAAGGACAGAAGTGAAAAGAAAAGCAGGAAAAGTGCAGGCCTTTTGGACGAAGTTTCGTGTGCCGTCGCCTGCATTTTTATGTTCAGCCTTAATTTTGTGCTTCCTGTGAATTAACGAGAAAAGTACGCGAGTGAAAAAGAGAGAAATATATTCATACATATAGAGAGAGGCTGCAATCAACAAGTGGAATCCGGACAAACTTTCTTCGCAAAGCCGGCTGATCATAAGAAGAGGAAGCAGAAGAAACAGACGCGGGCATCAGTTCTCCCGGATTTTCTGGAATCTCTTCACATCGTTTCATCGTCCAACATGTAAGACCCCCTTTTTAATATGCAATTATTGTCCGCGATTTATTATTGTTTATTTATGGATTTATGCCGCCTACGAATATCGCGATTGCACAATCGACAAATTCCAAAGGCGGCGCCTTGGAATATGAACGGTTTTCAGGTGTTTTTATACCCCTTACTTTTAGTGAAAAAGGGTATTAATATTTTTATAGCTTCACAAATAACGAAGAAAAAAGAAAGAAATAAATAAAAAATAAATGACTAAATAAATACAATAAAAAAGGAGAAAAATAATAATAAAGTAAATAAAAAATAAAGTATGATCCATCTCTTTGTTCGTATGAAACAACAGCTCTCCCAGACTATAGTTAAACTATCTAAAATCTAAAGTTTTAAAGTAAGATTAATTATTCAATTACTTGTAAAATTTATTAAGCTTAAATAGAGGTTATTCTAGTAGTGCCATTTTTTTCAGTGGACGTTGTGCCATCTCTCTTGCTGAGTGCCCTTGTCCGCTCACGGAATAATCAATGAAGACTCAGGGACTAAGCCCTTGTTTATACTGGGTATAAAAATAAATATGTTTCACATGGATACACATGATATTTTCATTGTATTATGCAAAGAAGCTCGATAAAAAAACCATTTGTTGCTATATCAGTATCACTGATAAGGGTAAAAAAAAAGCAAAAACACTTGAGATCTCGCAGGAACAAAAGGGATGGTTATATTAATATGAAAATAAGTTATTTGATTTTATAAAAAATACGCCTTGAAAGTTGAAATAAATAAATAAATTGTTTTCATTGTTTTCCGGGCCTTCGGTGATATATGATAATTTCCAAGGGCACTCCAAGGATACGTGACTTTCTTTACGTTTCTACGTATTTCCTTGTAACTAAAATGTGTACTTCTTTGTGCTGATTTTGCAAAGAGCGAACAAAGCTCAGTTGTTGTTTTAGTTATGGCTGTTTATAAGCATTTTTTCTGCTTTGTTTGCTAGTTTATTTTTAGATTTTTGTCATTAAAGTTTAACAAACAAAGCAACCGGGCAACAGTGAAAATTCGCTGACACGTTGTCTTGCGATTTGTTTTCGATCGGTTTCAGGTGTGTTTTACAAACTGCGCAGATTTCAAGCGTAAAAATATATTTATTGGCTAATTATAAGGAAAGGCTTTTCTTATCTTAGAAAAACTGTAGCAGTTGCATAACACTCTGGCTTTTAAATGGAAAAAATAAACGGTAAACTTTATTTGACTTATTTTAAATGTTTACTATTGTTCTGGCAAAAAATTTAAGTCGCAAAAAGAAAACTCATTGGAGGCTTTAAAGGCAATATTTTCTTATCTGAGCTTCAAAGTGATAAATATAAAAGTCAGGGAATTGGAGTACGGAATGTGTTATGCAGAAAAATTACTGAAAGAACTTTATTGTTTGGTATGCAAAAAGAATTATCCCCTGGAAATGCTAATAGTCAAATATAATTATTTATTTGTTGAAATTGATTTAATAATAATTTCAATTTATAATAATTTAAAGCTATTTATTTGTTTCAATTTTTGAAATTAAAAACTGTAACAGCTAAATTCACATTTAATCGGTCAACCTTTATCTTGCCACGTTTGTCATAAACTGTGATGGTTTTATTTCAAATTTCATAGCCCTATATACCCTTTCAAATTATTAATATTCATATTGCCTTAATGATCATTATATTCTTTAATAAATCATATTATTGTATATCTTGCTAGTAAACAAACGTTTTGATTTGTTTGCTTATCCAATCGGGCCGTTTATAGCCCGTAAAATAAATAAACAGCTTGTCAAATTTTCAAATTTTCGTATACTCTTTCCCTTTCCCAAGCCTCTAGCTCAAATTCTTCAATCCGCGATACCATAACCAATCGCGATTTGTGGGCTCTTCTTTCTAGAAGACGTGCCCCTCTTTTCAGGTCGAATTTCGGGGCTTTGGCCAACAACAAAAATTTTAAATAAATAAAAAAGAAGCTGCTGTAAGCTGCATATCAAATTAAAGTCTAATTGGCAAATTTGCAACAGTAAAATTTGACAAAGGAGAACGCTTTTCGGTTGGAAATCAATTTGCGGAGAAAATTAACACCAATTTGGATTTTCATCAATGAAACTTGTTTGTTGAAGAGAGTTAAAGTAACATTTAAGAGAATTCTTTTTGGAGAGCTTTACTCTCTTTGCAATTGAGATTCTAACTCTTTCATTCTCTTCAGATATTTGTTTATAATTTTCCTTGACATGTGTGTAATTTTCCATAAATTTTGCATTGAACTTGAAACGAAAGCTTTGCGTGCAAGCAATGAATTATGGCTAAAAGCCAATGAAAATTGTTTATTCATTGTTGTGATCTGTTTTATATTTGGTCTGTGATCTATCGATATTTGTATCGATATCTGGAGAAAAGATGTCATCACTATCCAGCAGAAAGCTGTTCGTTGTAAAGCTTTAAAAGCTTTTGTTTATCACTGTTTACATGTGAAAGCTCCATCGGTGATCGGAAAATGTAACGGCTAAAATATAATTTAAAAATAGGAAGTCAAGATTTTTAATCTTTAAAAAAGCTTATTACCTTTCTCTTCTTTTACTTAATTTTTTAATATTTTTTCCTCTTTATTTAATAGTAAAAGTTTTTCCTCATTTTCTTTTTTGTTATATTTAATAATTTATATAATTTTTATATAATTTTACCATTTGCCCAACCCTTAAATGCATTTATATCACAATAAAAAACGGGTGTTGTCACCACTCAATTTATTTGCTGCTCTGTTGCCGCCCAAATAACCTTTCCTTTCCCGATTGCGCCAATTAAATAATATATATATACATATATAATTATTACCCACGCTCACTGGCGGCTCTCATGACGACCGCCTTATCAATAGCGTCAATGTCGCCAAAATACAAACAAAATCGAATATAAACACAACAACTAGTATCACAGACAATTTAATAAAAGTATAGACGTAGACAACGGAATGAATCGCCAAAGGCGGGGAGCAATTATAAAGGGGTTAAATTTTCCCAGACTCTATGTATTAATATTCTGAATCATTTTGTTTACTTTGATTTAAACTAAAAACAATGGAATTTTTAAAAGTAGTAGATTCTTAAACCTCTGTTATGTTACTTTAATTTACCACTCAAGAAAATAAGTTCATATTTATTTGCAAATCCACAGAAATTAAAATAGAACATTCAATAATTTTGTAAAAATAGCATTCGTAATTGCAGGACTTGAGGTCATAGCCGGCTTCGATTTTATAAAAATCAAAGACTCGGTTTTTGTTTTTAACAAAAATAGGTCGATGTTACAAAACAAACATTTTGTAAAAATATTTTCCAAAATAATATAACATTTAAAATGCAACAAAAATTTAATTTAAAATAATATTTTGCTTGATTTTACAATGTCTTTTCATGTTTAAAAATATTATAATAAATAAATATAATAATTAAAATAATAAAGCAACTATACAAATTAAGGAAACATTTCATTCCTTTTCTCTCAGTGCTTAAAACTCTTCCACAGCTCTTTCCCGGCACTTTCCTATTGAATTTGCATGTAAACAATTTAATAATGTTTTGATTTTTGCTTAAATCACGTCCCACGCCAAATGATTGCTGCATGCTCACCTTAATTTCCTCTCTCGTCTATCTCTGCTGCTGCTCTATATAGTTGATAATAATTCCAGTTCGACTTTGTTTACACGCCCCGTAATATTGTTTGCAATAAATAAATCAGTGTTTCCCTAAACGTTTTCCGCTGCAATTGCGAACAGGTAGCAGCCAGTCAACAGGCTTTTGTTGTAATTATGACATAAAAAAGGAATATGGCTATGGCGAAATTTGGCATGAGCTATACCGATGTGATTTATGGAGTGATCCGTACTAAATCATCCATTGAGTGCTATGCCACCTCAAGAGTTTTGTCACGGTTTCTGGTGTGTGCGAGTGCGAATTACAATAAATTGCCTTGGTCTGTCAACACGGCGTATGCGTAATATTTTTAGGGGTAACTATAGAATAATGGCTTCAGGTATTTATTTAAAAGTGTGCTGAAAGGGTGATTTTTACAAACGGCCACAAAATTGAATTGAAATGAGTCAGTATACTCTAGGGTAATATTTCCATTTTATTTTGTCCACCTGGCGTATACGTGATAAATTGATGTAATTTTTAGGGAAATATTTGTATCGTTTTTCTTGTCAAAAAAATTTTAGAATATTGAAAAAAAGTGTAAATTAATTTTGGAAAACTTTTTGTTTAACTTTTTGTAAAATATATATTTGAGTATAAAAAATAACATTTACAAACTTATAAAAAAATAAAGTATCCGACCTGTGGCCTTCCTTTATTTTACCAATTATAATTCCATTTCCATTTTAAACTACACTTTTTTCCATTTAGTATTTATTTTGTACAGTAAGCCATAAAGTTTATCCACCAATTAAGATGTCAATTGAATATCCTTTAAATTACAAGCGAAGTTAAACTGTCCATAAACTGTCCTAGGGCGCTTCATGAATATGCAAGTAGGGGATCTGGGGTGACGGTAGAGCTGCAAAACCGATATGCGTGAGCCTGGAAGTAAATACTTTCAATACTAGATGGTGCTGTTATTATTTTTATCTCTCTTTTTTTTTTGTTGCTTCTAATAGGTGCCCCGAAACAGCGCTTTTCATTCTAGCATGCCAGCCCGCAATTAGATCGTTGGCAATGCAATTTTTCCATCACATCGCAGCATGGCTGGAGTGCTGTGTGTGAGTGTGTGCTGCTGCTACTACTATTATTTTATTTAAACGATCGCAGAGCCAACGCACGAATCACAGGCAAGGCGTAGACGTATTGATATATGTTTATATATATATCTGTATATATTGGGTATTTATTTTTCTTATTTTTATTTTCGAGTACTCGAGTGTGCGTGCACACTCAACTGGTTTCAGCCAAATTCCGACTTTTAATTTAAGCGACAACCACAAACGAACGACAACCCGACAACGCCAAACGCTTCTGGGGTTCACATTGACAGACAGTGTTGTCAGAGTTGGGTTATATTTATTTATGAAAATATGATGAGATATGGGACAAAAGTTTTTTAAGAAAAGTTAATTATTTATTGTGGTTGGTATTTTTAAAATATTAACATGAATAATAAATAACACAATAGCACCCTTAAGATTCATCTTATGAAAATAACTATACATCTTTATTATTGCTAAGGAATGACGTTTATGTTTATTTTTGGCTAAAATGTAAGCTTTTGATGTGGCCAGAGTATCTAAGCTAAGCTGCATATATACATTTGGTCACACTGTTTTGAAAAGATCGTAAGATTGAGTAGATGCATTTCCTTAACTTTTTCCCAGCCTGCAACAAAATAATTTTTAAAAAATAAACAAGAAAAATATAAAACCTTTTTATTATTTTTAATAATTTTTAAATAATTATAAATAAATTATTATAAATAATTTTAATGTATATTGAAGTCGATCTGACATCACTGTCGATAACCGGCTGCGCTGCTTGCGTCGCTGCCCGCCGTCAGCAGTCAACTACTATCGATAGGCCTTACGATCGTTGCTAATTCCCAACACTCGCCACCCCAAACAGTTCTCGAGCGCCGCTCAATCGGTAAACAACGAATTTGCCGCCTGGAAACACGGAACGCGATTCGAAACGGTTTCCTTTAAATTGTTAATTTTACAAAGTACAAAGAAAACGCGTAAGAAAAACACAACGGTTCGTCTCAAGCACCCAACTAATTAAGGCAGCAGCAGCAGCGGAATCTTAACGACGATCGTGGTGTGTGTTTGTGTGTGTTTAATTGTGGTTGTGCGTGTGTGTTACACTTTGTGTTTTGGCTCATTAAAAGTGCAAATTGTTTACGAGAATTTTGCCAGCCTCTCCAAAGGTAAAACAACCAATTTCCTTTTACGATTCTTTTTTTTTTAATGTTTTATACATCGGGCTCCCAGGCGGGCAATTTTCCTTATGAAGATCGAGTGTGTGTGTTGTGTGTGTGAGGCTGTGTGTGTCAACGTTTTAATTAATGTCCAAGAAAAAAAAAAGAAGAGGAGAAGATGCTCCACCAAAGACTTGAAGAAGAGTTGCTCCCGAAGACAGTCATGTGACAGCCAAGGCGCTTCTTCAGGTCTTTGGAGTGACCACCAGGCATTCCATCTTTATATGAGCAGGGAGAGAAATGATGTAGTAAAAGTATTCGTTTTATTAAAAATGATATATAGGTTAAAGTAAAGAATAGGCCAAAGATCAACCTAAATAGTTTAGGAAAATATAGCTTTCAATCTTAACCATTTTACATAAATTATGCACTTAATGAGCCTATTTATAGAGCCTTATGCTTTTATAATAAACTTCCACCAAACATGCGATTGGACCCTAGCTCACCAAGGGTCTTAATTAAGAATGAATTTCTTCGATATTTATCTTCAATTTATGTTAATTAGTTAAGTCAGTTAAGCTTTAGTTAAGTAGCCAGATAAGGTTTACCATTGGCGAAATAAATGAAATAAATAAATAAATAAATAAATTCGTATATATTTTCATAAAAGATTTCTGATATTATTTAATATCTCTCACAATTCTTATAAACCCCAAAATTATAATTACTTTTTCCAGTGCATAAACCAGTAGCCAGTCTACTATCATAACGGATGGTTGGAGGGGCTTTTCTTTAAGGGGAAATTGGGAAAATGCTACACTTGTTGTGGGGTCTAGAATCCAGCATCGTCAAGCGGGTTTTCTTTGAGGAAAAAAAAATAGAGCAATGCACAAAAAAGTGTGACGGTTGATTAGGTGGTTTGATCAGCTTTGGGATCTTTAAGGAATGCTTTAACAACTCTATACATCAAGGAGAAGAATCTAAAGCTTAAATGGAAAGATCCACATAATTCTATTAAAGCAATTTGTTTAGTCACAGCTATTAATCAAGCATTATTTAATCTCTAAACGTTTTCATTGTATTTATTTTTATATTTACATATACTGAATCTTTGTTTACCCCAAGCTGCAAGATCTCCACTCATTATTTATCCATTTTTCATTGGATCAACACTGACATGACTGGCAAAAGTCAAAAGTAATTTGAGTGGCTCAAGAAATATAAAAAAAAAGTTTTGATTAGAACTTGTTTGATCACAGACGGCGGCAACTCTTTGGAGTTGTCTATTTTTTGTTAAGAACTTTTATGGTCTTATAATTGTGCTATGCTAGAAGGTAACTGGAATTATCAGTCTCATATGTAAACAAACAAAAACCAAAAGTGTCAGGTGAATGATATGCCAGATTTTCTTTAAGGTAAATAAAACATGCAATTTATAGAAGGATATTTATAACAATTTCTTATAATATTTTCTCGGGTTACATAACATAATTTATTTATATTTTATATATAATAAGTTATGCATCATGGAAATAATATCCACTATTACCTATTTATTTCTTCCTTTATAAGCCTTTCAGTCTTCAGGGGCCATTTGTTCAACACTTCCTTGTTTTTTTCTTGTCGCTTTTATCATAAATCCCAAATAATTCCACCATTCAAGCCCTGCCCCAACCTTCGGTGAGTCACCTCGAAATGAGGTCCCAATTTCTTACCAACTAAAAAATTGCAATCGTTCCCGCTGCGCAAAGGTTTTTTAATTGATTGAACGTGCGTTTCATACCAAGCAATCCACATGCGTTACGCCAATTTTCGCCATACAAAAATAACTGTGGCCGAGCCTGTGTGTCGATTTCTGTCTCCATGCTATCCATAGATAGAGCTCACTAGCTACTAAATCGAGCCACTAGAAGCAGGACAGGCGGTGGGGCAGGTGGAGGCCGTATCTGTATCTGAATGTCTTTTGAGTGTTATCAGGCGATCAATTGCCTTCGGCAAAGGCGATCGATCGATCAATGGACGTGTCGCCGAAACTAATGAACATTTGTAAGCCAAAAAAAATAAACGATAAACAAAACGACATAAGTGCAAAAACTAGCTGCAAATTACACGTACAGAGGGGGAAAATTTAGATAGAATAGTAAAGTTGTAAAAATACGTTTTAGTTTTTATTTTAAAAGGTCTAAAATATTTTTAAAGAAATTTTAAAAGCAACTTGAAGTATTTTTTGTAGATTTTTTATTGAAAAGTTTTTTTATATTTTTCTCTGTGTATTTTATACATAATCCTCGACATTGACTCGCTTTTGAGTAGGTTTAAATCTCTAACTTGATAATCACTTTTCGCAAGGGGGGTCAGCCACCGTTTGTCAGGTCATTCTAGAAATAAACCGCAAAGAATTTACGACTTAGACTTTGCGTTTCAAGTTGAGCTTTATTACTCTTTTTTATTGATTGTTTGTGCAACGTAGAAATGTCGAAAAATTTCAAATAACTTAAATAATTGCACGCCAGCGTTCGCGTAAATGGAATCGAATGGAATGAATTCCCATATACCATATACCTACCCCGCTGATCAACACAATCAATTTATTATATATGTCTGGAAATCCGGACAATTCTTGTTTCAATTTGGCATTGCCTCTTGCGAGTTTCATTTGCTTTTTGAGGAAGCGAAGTAATTGAAACCTATAATTATAGCAGTCCCGTTCTCCCCCCGGGATCATATCATATACTCGTTTGTGTGTCGGCAAGAAAGCGCTCCCAAATACGGTTGACATAACTCTCAATTGATGTCTCAATTTGAGAAAGAGCGGAAAAGATCGTCGTATGACTAACCGCTTAATTATGTTTAAATGTTTAAATGATTCGAATGCGACGCATTTTTGGCATGCCCCATTAGGCTGAATGTTTGAATGTTTTGCTATTTGTTAACATGCTGTCTGCTCTGCTCAGCCTGTCGCCATGCCTGTCACCACTTCTCAAAGTCCCCGAACACTCTCCTTTCCCCACCGGTTTGGTATCTTGGGGATCCATCTAATGACAATCACAACGACTGTCACTTTTGATTAGCGATGAGGCAGCATCAACATTTGCCAGCAAAAGGAAGCTGAGAGTTAAAGAGTTAAACGATTTGAATGTCGATCAACTGGCATATTGACAGTGATGTTTATTGGGGGACTGCTGAGTTTTATTAAAAATTTATTTAAGATACAAGCAAAGAAAGACTATATATTTAAAAATCTAAACAATAAACAATCTGAAAATTCCAACTACATTTCTAAAGGTTTTTGTGGTTCTTTGAGACGAAACATAATATTTATCTTAAAGATATACACGAGACATATCTTTTCTTAACTATAAAATAATATATATTTATTTTATCAACAAAATATATTGATTTAATTAAATTCAACGCCTTAGACAGCATGTATCTCTCAGATACCAGTCTCTTATCCTGTGAAATATATGCAAATGTTGAGAACAGCCTTAATTGTTGAGTACGTGCACAACCAGTATCGTTATCTCCGATCATAATGACACACTAATTGCGCTATCTGGCAATCTAAAAAAAAAAAAGAGAGACGCCTTCGTGAGTCGATGTAGCAAGTGTAATTTTTGCATTTCTAGTCACGCTGCAGCAAACCGCAAAACTTCCCTAAATGGTTGGCTTCAGCCTCCTCTCTAATTACTCATTATTTAAACGATTAATACATATTTATGTATATATATACATGACCTGTTATCAGAGGCATGAATGAATGAACTCACAAGCGAGTGAACGCGGTGTTAATACCCTCCACCCAAAAATTTGACATTAAAGACACTTTGCGTTTCATTTAATAAATGTTTAAAAAGAAAGAAACAAAATACTAATTCAAATTAAAAGAGAACCTGTTTGTTGTCGACCAGCATTTAAATGACAATAAAAAAAATAATAAAATCGTTGAAAATATTACGTATACGCTTAGGTCTCTCTTCCCCAAGATGGAAACAAATTGCACTCGTAATTGCGCTTAAGTGGCCCCAAAAAGCTGCCTCCGATCACGAGAGCAGCGAATTCATTGAAAACGAATGTCTGAAGGGGAGAGGAAGATGATTTTGAGTGGCCTGTCAATTGTTCTATAAATAAATATATACAGACAATTTTTTGTGTTTTGTTTTTATTTTCTTGCCTTTGCGTTTCTTCCACCAATTGTCTTAATTTATTGTGTCAGTTTTTTCACTATTTCGGAATTTGCGGGTGCCTGCTGATATGGATCGATAATTGCCCGCACTTTGAGGGCATCCATTCGTTCCCAACTCGTTGCTCCTCCCTTTTAACTTCAGCGAACTTCCACCGTCCCTCAATGTCATTGGAGTGTTCGTTTTCGCATTGTTTATGGCATACAAATCGCACATTAATCCGCTGTGCGATCAATTAACAATGTTAATGTCCGTCTAATACGATCGTTTGCAAAGTGAATATTTGCTTTTGGAGCTGAGGAGGCACTTGAGAGTCTTGTGTATAAATTCCCAGACTCAGTTAGCTGAGTCTTGCCCAGAATCAAGGTGGTTAGAGAGCTGTTGGGAGACCTAGGCTGATTTGAACGGGTTTCCAAAACGGATTTGATTTTTTAAGTTTTTTTTTTGTTAAGTTGTAGTATTGATTTCTTTACCTATTAAGAGATTATTGTTATTATAGTCATAAAATTATATTCGGTCTTTTAGCGATTCTTTATTGTGTTCCCAATTTGTCAACTGGTTCTTGGGTGTGAAGCTTTGAAGAATTTATTAGATATTGATACATACCTTAGCATTACAAAACACCCTTTAAATATAATAAAAATTAACCAAATGTCTTAATATCCCTTTAAATCTTTCTAATTAACTTTTCTAAATTTTATATAGTAATTTTTGAACAAGATTTTTAGATCTTTCTTTCTAATTTCAACAAATCAATCTTCAAACCGCAAAATAATTGTCATCTTTTGATTCTCTCCAAATTCAAACCTCAAAAAATCATTAGTCTGATTCCCCACTTCCTCACTCCTTTACCCCAAAGCGATAGAGATCATCCCACTCCATGGAATTTCGACTGCCATTTCGGCCTTCCGCTGTTATATATTCGCACATGAAGTGGAAACCGAAACCAGCCACACTTGTTTATAGGGTTTTCGCTTGTGCTTTTGTTTATAAGTTTGGCCTGGCCGTGTTTAACTTTAGCTGGATTTATTTTTAGCCCCGCTCATTCCACTTGAATTATTGTCTAAACGTGTCCGACAACAATAGCAGCAAAATAAATATACATAAATGTGCCAGCTTACCCTCTTTTTTTTTTTTCGTTCTTTTGGCATTTTCAAATTCTATCACACAATTTGTCGAGGGAGTGTCTTATCTTATAAAAGGGCTTAAGGCCTTGTCCCCCGAAAAAAAAAGACATTTTGTCAAGTTGTCCAACAACTTGTGTGTATGCTAATGTTGGGCGATAAGCAAATTTTATTTTTTTGGTTTACTGTGATAATTGTTGCTAGCCATGGGAATTTAGGGGTAAGGAATGCAGGCACTGAGGGAAAAGTTTTAAATTATTATTTATAAATTAGATTTTTAAATTTTATTTAAACTTTTCTACATTTTCTAAATGTGTTTTTAATGCAAAAGAGACAGTAGTGGATTTTTTTGTTTGTTTTTATAATTATTTAAGAATTATACATTTTAAATTAATTATTTCTTATAACTGAACTACTTAAAAAAACAAATTTATACATTTTATTTAAACTTTCCTACATTTTCATATTTTTTTTATATAGAAAAACGGAAGTATCTATATTTTTCTTAAATTTATTATTTCTTTTAATTTAAATACTTGGTAATTTTATTTAATTACTTTTTTTAAATTACACTTTACACTTTTCTGTCAGTGTAAAAGCTTTAATTATCAGCTTGTGCAGAATACCCCGTGCATATAGCCTGGTTCATTCAGCAATCGTGTTCATCATCAAACATAAAGATCGTAAATCAGTTCCATCAGCTGATTAGAACGCGATTAGATTCCCCAACAGCCCCCTGATTGACACTATTTACGGCATTATTTATAAACTATTTTCTATATATATACTGGTTGTTCAATTATTTATATATTCTACGACTTAACTCTTGCAGGGCTTCCAAACTTTGGCTGAGTGAGATTTCCGTGGCGGCTGTTGATCAGGAAAGCCGCCTGGAGGATGCGTTTCTGCTTTGATCGGCTGTGCTTCGCAACCAAGCGGCCAGCTCAGAATTCCAGCAGTAATCCCCCACCTGGCAATGCACCCAACGGCGGCGGTCCCACTCCAGACACCACCGATGCACCGCCACTAGGCACAGCCACAACCACAGCGCCACAAGTCAGTGATCTGTTTTATGCCGACTACCAGAAGCTGCAGCCAGCGATAATAGATCGCGATTGGGAGCGGGACAGAGACCGGGAGAGGATCAGCGAGGCCAAGCCACCGGACATAGACCCGGAGATACCAGAGGAGAGTCCGTCGTCACACTTACAGATACAGATACAACAGAGTCCGAGTGCGAATCCGAATCCGATTCCGACGAAACATCGCTATCGCCGGCATAGCAGTGCCGAATATCAGAAGACGAGGCGAGCCGAGTCCACATCGGAGGCGATACGAAAAGCAGCCAGCATGCAGCAGGAGCCGAACGCCAACTATCAGTTCCCAACTGACCTGGGTCTGGTGAGCATCAGTGTCAATAATAACAACAATAATAGCGGCGGTCTGCCCACTGCCACGGCTGGCCATAATCACAACATCAACAACAACAACAGTCTCGGCATTGTGACCTTGCCAACGGCCGGCGGTGGTCTCATTGGTCTGGAGCACACGGCATCGGGTCTTCGGTTGATCCCAGCCCCGCCACCGAATTCGGATGTGCTGACGCATACGCTTATCTACGGCACACCGCCATCGGGTACCCAGCAGCTGCACCAGGATCCCCGAAGTCTGCTGCATCAGCAGGAGCTGCAGTTGCAGCAACGTTACCAACAGCTGCAGCAGCTCCAGGCCCAGACCCAGGGCCTATACACCAGCCAGGGCAGTCCCGTGCTGTATCACCAGCAGCCGAGTCCCAGCCAGAATCAGAATCAGAGCCAACCGGTGGCCATACCCGGGGCCATTGCCAACGTATGTCACTCACCCACACAGCTGCAGCCGCCGAATACGCTTAATCTTCAGCAGCAGATGCAGAGCCTAAGGATCTCCAGTGGCGGCGGCGGCGGCTCGGGAGGATCGGCCACACCGTCGCCGGTGGGCATGATGCCAGCTCCCGCTGCCGGTGATCCCAGTCTCATGATCATGAGCAACTATGTGGCCGCCTCGCCGCAGGAGGAGCGCTTCATACAGATCATTCAGGCCAAGGAGCTCAAGATACAGGAAATGCAGCGTGCCCTTCAGTTCAAGGACAATGAGATAGCCGAGCTCAAGTCGCATTTGGACAAGTTCCAGAGTGTTTTTCCCTTCAGTCGAAGCAGTGCAGCGGGTTGTGCGGGCACGGGCAGCGGCGGAGGAGGTTCGGGAGGAGGATCTGGAAGTGGAAGTGGTGCCAGTGGTCCCAGCACAGCCACCGGAGCTACCCGGAAGTCTGGACAGAATTTCCAGAGGCAGCGTGCTTTGGGTATCTCAGCGGAGCCACAGAGCGAGTCCTCGCTGCTGCTGGAGCATGTCAGCTTTCCCAAATACGACAAGGATGAGCGGTGAGTGATAATAATTTATAATAATATTTATAATAATTAATTAAAAATAATATTAATTTAATTTTGAGGAAGATATTTAAGGAATTTTTAAATATCTAAAAATATAATACAAATTTAATTGAATTTTGAATATAAAATTGAAAGAAAAATTTAAAATTCAAAGGGAATATTTTTAAAAAATATTTAAAAAAATTATTTAAAATATTATTATGGGTTTAAAATCTTTAATTATTTATGTTTTTGAAAATTAGTTAAAAAGTTTTTAGTTTCTGGAATGCAATATTCTGTAAAAAATATACGAAGACTTTTTCAGTAATTTAAAAACAGTAAAGATTCTGATATTGTAGAATATAGGATTTTGCGACTTATTTTAATTAGTTTTTTAGAAAAAAAAAATCTATTTAAGGAAGACAGACTCTAAATTTAGATGAAATCATCTTTTTTTCTACGAATTTGTCTTGAATAAATGAAGTTCAAGCTAATCAATAGCCCTGCATTACATACACGGATCTACCGAGTATATATAGTGCTATATAGACAAGATGATAATGATCAGGCAACGGCGTCGATTTTAATCAACAAAAAAATAAAATAAAATATCGAGAGCAGCGAACTGTCGCCTGTCGCCTGCCACAAAATGCGTTTATTAAAATTAAACTTGAATCGCATCGCCGCCCAATTCAATGGCCTTGGTCAGTGTCAGTACTCGGGATATTCAAATCTATATAATTCTGCAAAATAGAATAAAAAAATGGATGAGCACACGTATATGGGCCACGAAAGGCTGCCAATTGGCAAACAACTCAGGCTACATTGCGTCACACATGTTTCTCACCCTTGGGGGATTTTTTAAAATATTTTTTTTGTATTTCTTTATATTTTTTATACATGCAAAATCCAATTCGTTGCAGTCTCCGTAGTCTAGAATTATAAATTAAGAGTTGTGTATAAAATTAAAACTGCGAATTGGCGTGGGTGGATCGATCTGTCGACTTGCCTCTATTCACACTTTGCCTGCCTGTCGGGGCCCACTGGAAGTCGTTGCTCTTGGCCAGCTGCTGCTGTCTCCTCCCCCTTAGCCCATTTTGTTGTCTGCTCGGAAAATCATAAGAAAACATAAATATTTATTCTTCATCTAGGTGGTGATGTTTCCTTAAAGCGATCACAGATCATTTAAATGGCGACACGCGCTGTCGAGAAATAGTTTTCTAATTTTTATTTAATTTTTATTGGTTTTTTATTTTGTTTTTACATATTGCTTTGACTTGTGGGAAATCCATATTTTATGCTGTGGAATTTTTGAAATATTTGTAAACATATATATTTCAGGGGTTAAGCCGGAAAAAATCTATTTAAAATATTATTGTGGCTGTTTTGCTGATAAACAAACAAAAGAAATTAAGCTTTTTCCTATTTCAAAGAAAGGTGTGCTTTTTTTATTCAAGGAGATAATGTAGGGAGTAAAATTAGCCTTTGTATTTTCAGTTCCGTTCTAAAAATAATATTGTTTATTTTTATAAATAAACAAATGGGTAACTGAAATATATTTAAAAGGGGTATCAGTTCTTGTAGAAAATGGTTCAGAAATTAATGTTTCTATATATATTTACAAAAAAATATTAGAAAATGTTTAATTTGTTGTTACTTTTTTTTAGTTAAATTTTAATAATAATATTCATATTCAAAAGAGATACAGTTCCTTTGAAAAGTTTAATTACTTTCAAATTGTATTGTTTTAAATATAAATCTCTTTATTTTCTTCAAGAACAATATTTGTAAATATTTAATTAATTACTTCCAAACCTCGCTGACATCATCTAAAAATATCTAAAAAATCCCCCTAGATTTCCAAGATAGACAAATTTAAATTTCTCATAATTCTTTACCTCTTTTTACACACTCAAGCACACACAGCTTAATCGAAATGCGTATCGGACGCTAAGTAATGCCCGCAAATTTGTTTAAATCGGCCATTTTTATGACCCCAAGCCAGCGCCGTTGACACAATCGCACAATATCGCCGGCAAATTCGCGAATTTTCAATTGCAATTCAAACATTTTATTTGGTTTGGCGTCTGGATTTTTGATTTTATTTTTTCTCATTTGGAGCCAGCCAAATTGAGGTCCATTTTATCTCTGACCAAAATCTGTGCCGACGGCGACGAGGCAACGCTTGTGTCTGTGCAACAGGACATTTTTTGACACTTGCATGGCATAAATCAAAAGCGCCGTAGGCCTCCACCGCCGACACCGCCAGATATTATGTATATATATATATATACTTGGCAGAAATCTATGGGATCGGGATCGAAACTGAGGTTGGGTCCATTTTACACCAACTGTCGCCTGCGCTTGGCTTTCAACGGGGCCATCTAATAAATAATGCCATGAAAATTGTGCGAAAAATTGGCTTTGGAGTTTTACAGAGAGGGTTTGCAGTGAGTGGCAGGGGGTCGCTTTTAGAACTTGCCACACGTTGCACATACATGTGTCCACTGTTAAGATGACAAGGAGGCATGTTGGGTCAGTCATTCAGGCATTTTTTGGTTTTTAATTGGGTGTTATTAACGCATAAGAGAAAAAAATGCAGGGGGTTTTGGTTAGGATTTGAAAATACTATGGGAAGGATCTAGGAAAAAATTGTAGGAAAGATTTTATGAAAGGTAATAGAGCTTGAAAGGAGTACTTAAGAGTCTTGGAATAAATATTTGCATATGTTTAACATTTTTCTTATGTTTATTTAAGTTTTTAAACCCTAAATTAAAATTCTAAATATTCTACAACTATTTTTCTTTAAAATAAAACACCTAAAATATATTAAAATTTAAAACCATTAACCCTTAATCTTTAACTCATTGATTAATATCCTAAAAAACTTGTAAAACTCCTACTCAGTACAATTACAAATTATTAACTCAAACCTATACATTACCCGGTAGCTTACCTACACTTCATATTATTTAATTTGTTCAACATCGTCAAATTGGCCAGCAATTTTTCATTTCATTTAGCCAGCCAAAGTCTCGAGTCTCCTCCCCTTTTGACGTTTTTTTTTTTAGGCCTTGATTGCCAACTCGCACAACATTGGCAACATAGATTGTGCGAAGCGGAGCGGAGCCAGGCCCCACCCAATATCGCTTCCATTGGCGCTGACATCTACGCGCAATTTCCATTTTTCATTTTCAATTCCCCAGCTGAGACGCCACTTGGCTTTATTATTGTCAGCAAATAGATCTTTTAGCCGCCAAGTATTTGCACTTTCAATTCGGTTTTCAGCGGTTTGTGAACGCACCCGCAACAGATCAACGATTCAAGTAGCCAAAGGGGATATCTCTGGGGACGGGCTGTACAGTGAAAAAATAGATATACAAGAAAGTATTATGAATTTCAAACTATACAATTTCATAATATAAATGTCAATTAAGATGATTTTATATTTTTTTAAATATTATATTATGTTATATGATCATAAGTTAAATGCGATAATTTCCGATATTTAATGTTTCGATATATCAAAGGTCATTTATTAGCTTTTATTTTATTTTTATTTATTTTTTTTTTTTTCGGTGTTCTTCTTCTAAGGTGTAGCCAAATCTCATTCCTTATGCCTTGGCACACATTTTAAATTGAATTTACGCACAAATATAGCCATTTGAATGGTTATAGCTTCCGACAACTGGAACGCTGAGGCGATCTGGCCGAGCCCCGTAGGTCTAATTGAGGCTATTAATTGTTTTGGCTCGTACTCTCGAGCCACTGGCACCACTGACACCACTTGCACCACCTCCATTGTGGCACCACATGCGTAGCTGCGTGGTGCAACCAAGGAAAATGTTAATTTAGGCATATAACAAAATTCACCGCTGGCAAAAAATAAACCCCACGGGGCAAACACCAGAAAGCGACGACCCACCACCTCAGGCCACTGTGGTACACTTGGAAAAATTAGGGTAACTGAAGTTATTAAATTATGAAAAATAAATACAGAACAACTTGTGCCAGAAAATCGTTGAAGTTTCAAACATAACATAGTTCCTTCCATAATTTTTTAATTTCTATATTTCTTCTTAGTTTTGATCTTTTAATGTTTAATTTTCCTTAAGCTTTTTTTTTTATATAACTTGAGTGAGCAGTTTTTATTACTTTCTTTTAATATTAAAAAGGTCTTAAAATTATCAAGATGTAATTATACAGCTCTTAGTTTTATCTTTATCTTTATAATTATAGTTTCCTTATAATTAAAAGACATATAACTGCTACTATTTTTGTTCTTAGTGTAGCGCCTCCTCCTTCTTCTTTGGTTTCAACTCCATTAGGGGAACTCGTTTCGGTTTTTTCGACTTTTTGGGGCGCTGAAATCTAATACTTTAGCATGTTTTTTACAGATAGTCGCTTCCTAGACTTACTAGTCGTGACCAGAGTATCGATTAAACATGGTTCACTTATATTTTTTACATGTATTTTATTATTTTTGATTATTTTTTATTAAATTTTAATTGTGAGTGTTATGCGTTGTACCCGCCAAACGGGCGCCACAGATGTTGCTCTGAGTTCGGTGCAGTTTTTCCCAGTCAGTTCCACGAAGAAGGAGGTAACTCATCACCACATTTCGGGGCAATCAGGCAGCAAGTTTTTTTTGTAAGCCAAGTTCCAAGCGATTCCCAAACTTGGCTTGGAGTGTTGCCAAAAAGGAGGCTTACAAATTGGGCCCCCAACCAAAGCAACGAAGACAGCTTATGCCAACGCCTTCGTGATTAACTTGGTGAAATATCAGTGGGAATATTTATTTAGTTCTGAAAATAGTAAGGAAATTTGTAGATTTTTATTAAAATATTTTTTTTTTATTAAAAAAAGAAAAAATATTAATCATGCAAATGTGTACATTTTTATTTAGTCTTCTTCCAGTGTGACCATTTATTTTGTTCTGAAAAGAGTAAAGAAAATTTGTAGGGTTTTTTAATGAAATAATTTTAACTATTTAAAACAGGGACTGTAACGGTTATAATTAAAAAAGCAAAAAATTACAAAATAATTATTAAATATCAATTTTTATATAAAAATTACGCAATAACTTTTATTTAAAATGATTACAATAAGAATTAACCTCAAAAATATATACATTTCTAATATATATTTATATACAAAATATAATCTTATATTGGCTGTCAATAATCTGACAGCTTGCTTCACACACACCGTTGGCCACACTGGGGCCCCACTATGCCTGACTGGCTTTAATTAATTAACCAAGATTTGGCTTCTCTGGCTTCCAATTTATATATCCGCCGAGCCCCCAACTTCTTTCTATTCCCATTACTGTTCCACTGGCCCGGGCCAGTTGTCAAGTTCGCTGACAGATAAAGTCATTTGACATTTACAGGCATTGCCGACATGGCTCGACTTGTGGTCCAGCTCCTCCACCTCCACCTCCTCCTTCATAGTCAAAGCATACAATTTTCAAATTTGTATTAATTTCATATCGGTCGATTTGCGCGCATGCCAACATCCATCGATGCGATATTGGATATATTAAAAATAAAAATAAAATAAAGAAAAAACCCGAAACAAGTCAAAAAAGCGCAAAAAGGGGGCCATAATTTTGGTGGCACAACTAGTTGCGGGCCAAAAGATAAAACGATTTATATGTGTCGATCGGAGAATTAATTGGACTCTTGCCTTTGCCCGAGTCGAATGACAGCAACAGCTTCTTGCCATTTTTAATATCCACAAAACTAATTGAGTTTATATCGTTGAATCGTTTCTTGCAGCTCCCGTGAACTTATCAAGTCTGCCATTTTGGATAATGACTTTATGAAGAATCTGGATCTGATGCAGATACGCGAAATTGTCGACTGCATGTATCCGGTCAAGTATCCAGCCAAGAATCTGATCATCAAGGAGGGCGATGTGGGCAGCATTGTCTATGTTATGGAGGGTGAGTAATGATCTTTTGGTTAATTAGAATTTTTTTAAAGATATATTAAAGCTAGAAATTATAGAGCATTTATATCTATATGGGTTTTAAATACATTTTAGATATATTAAAGCTAAAACTTATAAAATGTATATATATAATTTAAGGAGGAAATAATACATAAATATTTAATAAGTAGAAAATTTAGAAAATTATTATTTTAAGTTTAAAATTTCCTTATTATTTCCCCAAAGCTTTTCTCCATTTAAGTTCTCTGAATATTTTCCGTATATAGAAGGCTTAGATGTCTTATATTTTCTCTTATATTTTCAGCCAAAAAGTAGGCAATGCATTTGTTGTAAAATGCATGTAAAAATGCCTTTGGAGGGGCAAAATTTCTTATGAACTGCAGGCAGTCAGTTTTGGCCTACAAAAAATTCATATTAAACCTGAGTCATCACCAAGAAATATATATTCTTATAAATATAATCTTGTATTTTTTTCTTTTTAAACCAATTTAAACTTTACTTAATATTTTTTTAAATTAAATTTTAAATATTATTATTTGAATTTTCAAAAAAGAAAAATGACTTAATTTTCTTTATACAAAACTCTACTACTTTAATATTTTCCTTTTTTTGTAAAGAAAATTAAATACATTTTCATTCACTAATAAATTCAATAATTTTTAAAGTTCACTGGAATACCAAAAATTATTATTATAAAAAGAACAACTTATTTTCCCCATAAAAATCTACATCTTTTCGCAGTAATTCCTTTAGTTTTATTTCCTTAATTTCTTTATTTTCCACATGGTCTTCCCTTACCTCTCTTTGTACTTACATTTTCGCCCACTTATTTTTCTCATTTTCCTTATACTCCTATTTTACTATTTCTACCTTGCCCCGCCAAGATCGTGGCAACTCGTTGTGGCAGATAAACTGCACGTGTGTGTCTTGACCAGAAAAAAAAAATATGTGAAATACCTAAGTTCTTTTGGGCTGGGATTGTGTGCGCCGGGTCTGAGGGAGACCTATGGTCACACCCACGCCGCTGCCTGAGGAGGAGGAGAAGAAGTTCAGCGAAATGTCAGTGGCTGTGGCGAACAATGCGGGGTTTTTCCTTTCAGTTTTTTTTTCGCTTAACATTTTGTTTAATAGTTTTTTGCATGTTTCTGCGTTTGTCTTGGATTTATTTTACTCGATTTCTGGGTGCGACTTCAACTCCATGGCTAAATATTTGTCCGAAATGGGTTTGGTTTCGCTTGGGTTCTGTGTGGAGCGAGAGCGCCTCTCTACTGTATTTGTTTAAGTACTTGACATTAGCATTTTAATTGCACTGACTGAGACCCCAAAAGTTACGAATATATTTGCTTACAAAAGTAATAAAAATTATAATCAACAGTCAAATATTATGCAGCATCTACAAGTGGCAAAGAGATGAATGTGTAGAGCGGATGCTTCCTCAATCTTGCTTGCAGCATCCACAACATGGCTTTTTGAGATTTTCCGCTTCCTTAACCTGAAGCTGGAAGCCTCGAGTCGGTGTCCCGCACTCGATCCGTTGAACAGATGTCACGGCATCTGTCCATATCACATACGATACCTCTTCATATCGCATCCGATGCATCTTCAGAGAGGGTGAAATCCCCCAGCAGATGTTGAAAAGGTTTGGCTTAGGTTTCGGCCTTGCTGATATTTTTCAATACCCTGTAAAAATTCCTTTAATATATTTTTCTTTGATAAGAATTCCCCGTGCCTATTAAAATACATTTTCACTATCTTGGGCCATGATGTCTGATTTATTTTAAACTTTGCTGGCTGATTAGTTCTGGCTAGTAAATAAATATTTTATTTAAAGTCGATTCAACTTTTATATAGCACGATTTTATTTTGGATTTCACACTGAGGTCACTGGACTTAATCTATAATCTATTTCTGCGAATTCATTGTTCCATTTATGAATTGTTACGTTTTCTACAAAAGATAACGTTTGTATTTCTTGAGATTTGCGTAGCGAATCGGTGTGTCTCTTATGGCCAAACCAGTTCGGCTGTACTCTATACATACACTGGGAAAAATTAATTGATAATTAGTAAACTAATAAAATGTTCAATAGTTTATAATAATTTATTTAAAAAGAAATTAAATGTACATTTCTTTTGGTTTGTTTGCATTTTCAGCTTAAATAGACTTAAAAATATATTTTTAAAATACATTTTTGGATTTATATTTGTATTTAAAATATTTTTAATTATCACTTAATTAAAATAATATATTTTTCTTGATTATAGTAAAATATACCACAATTTGAATCCAAGTTTTTAAATTCAAAACTCTTCATATTTTACATTCTATTATTCAAATCTAGTTTCTTACTATATTTTTTCTATCAGTGCATGGCACTTGTTTTTGTTTTGCCTTATACCTGTGTTTTGGTGTGTGTATTATGTTTCGGCTATGTTTTCATTTTGCTCTCTCAGGCTGTACTCTCTCCCGATACACATACATACATATATAAAAAGAGATCTCTCGATTGATGGCTCTCTCACCCACGAACAAAAACAAAGTCCGACTAGGGCCTCAGCTGCTGCATTATCTCTCTCTCCCACACTCTGAAACAGAGAAAGAAAATTTGTGAAAAAGTAATAAAAATTAATAAGAAATACTTGTTATATTATTAATATTTTTAATTAATCATAATAATTTATAAATATATATATAATATTAATATATACCATTTTCATATATAAATATATATATAATATTAATATATATATTTATATATGAAAATTGTTTATCATCAAAAAAACCCCGTTGTTAATCTGATGATGTTAGTCATATTTTTCCACTGTGTACGTTCCGCTCTCTGTCTCTGGCCTTTCCCCCTATCTCTCAGTTGAAGCTGAGTGAGTAATGCCTGAGCATAAATAAAAATACTCGTATTCCGATTCCGTCCACCGATCTCTCGCAATTCGCTCGCCATTCGTCCGGTCAGAGTCGCAGCGAGAAAACGTGTGAGGCGCCTGCGCGCTCGGCTGCGATTGCACCTGGATTTTTGTTGTACCTTTATAAGCGAGGCGGTGTTACAAGAAGGGACCCCAAACTCCCACTTCGTGTTTCGTTCCGTTTCGTATCGTGATTTCTTGGGCGACATTGTGATTCGTGCAGTGAGTGTTACGGTTCTTGGGCTTCAGTTTTGCATATTGCATTATTTGCTGCGAAATCGAGATCCGACGCCGCCGCGAGTCCGCGAGTTGTAATAAAAATACATTCCTCCGGACAGTTACAATGGCACACATGCCTGTGCCGCCTTTGAGCTATTTTTCCAACAATGCCCATATATAAATAGCTCTAGTTGCGGTAGTTGTTCTACTAAATATCTGAAATATCTTAATAAACAAAACCGCACCCAAGGAAAATCCGTGTTAATTTCTTTGAACTACACTGGGAAATTCTTGGAAAAATTCCAGTGAATTAAAAGTGAAAGTGAATTGTTTAACAAAAACATTACTAAATGTGCGAAGAATGAGACACTGAAAACGGAGACTCTTGGATTGTTTTTTTTTTGCTCTTTTTTTCTTGAAATCGAATTGAACAACAACAACAAGAAAAAAGATCACTTGAAGAATTCCGGTTTGTGGTTTTCCTCTAAAGCAGCAGCTGTTTGTAGTTGTTGTTGTTTCTGTTGCTGTTACTTGCTCCGTTGATTTGTATTTTTTGTCTTCGGTCATTGGTCCGAAAATTAAACCCAAAAAAATAAAAATATAAGAAGCAGAAACAGAAAATAATGGTGTAGGAATACAGAAATTATAAAGCAGCAAAACTGTATAATGCCAAATGTCAACACTTTGGTTTCGATCGTGCAAGAATGTGGAGAACACGAACCTCGACAACAGAATCTGATATGATATAAAAGAAATTCAGCCGAAAAAACTGCAAAAAATTTAATTAAAAAAAATATATAACTAGAAAAAGAATTAGAAATCGTGTGAATAAAACCCATTCAGAAGCCAGAAAAAGATAATGTTAATGGCAGAGAAAGAAGCATCAAGCATCATCTCATCTTTGTAACCTGAAATCGGGTCTCCCCACCTGTCTCTCTTTTGACTTATTTTGTTCTGCCTAACCTAAGGTTAAACTAGAGTCAACTCGGGTTAGTAGTTAGCGGGGGAAACAGACCGACCGGTTGGTAGCACCGGATTTGCCCCGGAACCCAGCCACCAGCACTCACTCTCACTTTTATAAGCAAAACCCAAACAAGTTTTGCATTTTGCCTTTTGACATGCCAAGTGAACTATACACGCTCGCTCCACTGACTTGTGATTGAGTAATATAATAGGCGAAAAGTGGAAAATGATTATTAGACGGAGGGGGAGATCACTGGGTTCAGGCCACCAGCTGTTGGATTTCAGAAGAGGTTTTTTGTTTTTCTAATTGACCCAAAAAAGCGAGTGGAACCGATGCAGTGGCTTCTTCTTGGGAGTAATTTCTTTAATTTGGTATTTTCTTTAAGTGGAAAATGAATGCTTGAAGGAAAAATAGTCAGATCATTGGGAAATTTAATGCATAATTGATTATAAACAAGTGGAACAAATTGCCTTATTGTTCAAGGGAAATTGTAAATAATTTTTAAAAGAAGAAACGTTTGAAAAAAGCTAAAGAAAAGCCAGGAAAAAGACAATATTTAATATTCGATAAATTACCTCATTATAAAAACATATTAATATTACTAAAGTATATATTAAATATTTTTAAAATATATTTGAAATGTTATTAATATACATACATATATTTTAAATATTATTAAAATATATAAAAAATATTATTAAATTGCAACATTGTTTAATGAAGAAATATTTAATAAAAACTTAGAAAAACCCTATATTAAATATTATTAAAATGTTACGTATACCCATAATAATTTGCATTTCCTATTATGTTCAAGAAAATAGAGAAGAGTTAATAATTAATTAATTATACCGACACCACCAGAAGCATTTTTAAACACTGATTAATCGAAAGTTAATGATGCCAAGACATCAATGTTAGCAAAAGATAATTTCTATTGGCATTTTATTATGTTAATTTACTTAATTTAAATGTCACTTTAACATATTTATTCAAGTAACAAAAAGGTTTTATATTATGAAAGTTTTTGAGTGTTAGAAGAAGAACCGCTTCAGCCGAGGGCATTTCCCATTGATCTTTTCAATCTAATCAGCAGTCAGAGCTTGGGATTCCATCACGAATCCGTACAGAGAACCTTATATGTATATAGATCACTTGATTGTCTCGTTTGTCAGCTTTATCGCAGAATATTTAATTATATACACGAAATCGAACTGAACAAAGAGAGAAGTTAACCACACACGCTCTCAAATTTGCGGGAATAATAAAATAATAACTGATTCCCGGAGAATCAGTCCCATTTCGATTCTTGCTTGACTACAATCTAAATTTTATATACAAAAGTTTGTTCTTTCAATTCCTCTGATATCTTTCCCCCCTTTTGTATTTGTTTATAACTTTCTTTATGGGTAACTTTCATTAGCATTAAGACAAACAACTTTGCTGAAGCCATAAATATTTATTATGATGATCGCAGAGATCTGGTCTCTGTGTCAAAATGCGGTCAAAAAGAGTGACTAAGCCATTGCCGCTGTTTTTTATTTTTTATTTTTTGCCAGGCCATAATTGTCAGTCAAAAGGGCGGGCCAAAAAACCAAATCATGTTTTGTGTGTATAATTAAGAAAGAGCTGCCAAGCAAAACCGAGAGTGACTTGGACTGAATCCGTATCTGAATCCAACTTCGCTGCCCTTGGCATACAAGCCCAAGTCTGTGACTAACTTGGCTTTAATCGAGGTTTCCTTTAAGTAAAACAAAAACCCAGCTCTGGAGATCCGTTAACTTCTATAAATAGACAACTTCCTTAAAAGAAAAATGCTTTAAAAAACTTGAAAAAATAATAGTTATGTTGTGCAACTTTTAGTTTCTAGTTTTGAAGTTCCTATTGAGTTTCCCACGACAATTGATTTTATTTGCTTCCTACGTTTAACCTTAATTCATGGTTAAAAAATTGATAAGTGTTGTTATTATCAGTATGTTATTATTGTATTTTTTTTCTCGGTGCAAAAGTTAGGTTGTTTATTTTATTTTTTGTTTTTTGTGTTTAGCGGATTCTCGTTTCCCGCCTCTCGGCGATTGTATTCAAATCGGCGAATCCACAGACACTGGCTGACCTTGCCAGCCCCAACCAACAGCACTCTCCAACATTCATCCATTAAGGCCCGAAGCCAGTCAGACCCTGGTCATTGCGAAAAATGTCTGCAGTTTCAATTTGTACACACAATTTTTCTCTTTTTTTCTGTTTTGGTTTTGTTTTGTTTGAAGCTGCTCAGCTGGGCTTGACGGATTTCCGCATTTTTAAAAACGAGTTGAACCTCGACCCATGGTGAACTCGTTAAACCCCAAAAAGACTTGGGGTACATACTATTTTTGTAAAAATTTCCACCATTCATTTTTGGAAAAAATACACTCTCTGGTTGTATTTGTTGTTTAATTTTTTTCGGTTAGGCAGGCAATCAGTGCCAGTTCTTATCTGTGTAAAAGCCCCAAGCACGAGTTGTTGATAAGGGCTTCTCCGGTTTCCCTCGCTCTCTCGCTGTCTCGATTTATCTCTCCCCTGTCGTTGGAAATTCACTCGTTTTACGCAAATAAACACCTAGAGACCAGGTAATTTATTTGCTATTAGTTACGAGAATAGTTCAACAACACCCAACGTGTATTTCGGTCTTTTGTTTACTCTGCGATTGATCATGTTAATGGCCCTGTGAAGGTGATCATTGTTTGGTTATTTGTGATCACAGCTCGTAATTTATTGTTTGTCGCCGGTGTTGTGTTTGGTGTTGTTTATTCATTCACTGTTTATGCCACAATTGAGCGTGTTCAATTGGTTCGCAGATCGGAGATAGCAAATTGAGGAATTTGTTACTTGAAAGCATCTCAATAACAATTAGTTTTTGTGGTTAAATAAAAACACATTTTGTTTGATTTATATAAACAAACGTTGAACGTTTAATAACAATTGATTGTTTATGGGTATTCAGTTTTATTATTCAGAAAATGACGTTAGTTTAAAGGCAAATTTACCAGACAGGGGATTTTATAGTTAAATTATAAATATTTATAATACTCTTAGCACCTTTTACTAACTAGATTTCTATCTTACAACTTATGACGTTAATAGTTTACCCTGGTTTTGCGGGGTTTGTAGATTTCCCAGAATTTTATTATATTTATTCATTTATATCTAAATATCTATAAAGATTTTTTACCTGAGTTATCTTTTTTCACTTAAAAAGCTAAGGAAATTTCCACTGTTTGTAATATTTATCATAACATTTTCTTTTCTAATTTAAATATTAAAGATTAAATTCAACTTTTTTCATATGTTTACTTGTTTTTTTTACGAAATATACTTTCTATTTATGGATTACATCCCAAAGTAACAACTTTAATATAGTTTTACTACATAGCTACTGGATTTTTACAAGTTTTATCTTCTCTTAATGGAAAACACCCCGAAGTAACCTACTTTATACATATTTACCTCATTAAAAACTATAGTATTTGCCTTTCCAATTGAATATCTCCTCCAAATCTCCAAATACTGACTCACAATTTGCATCCCTCTTAATAAATATTTGATGGATCACCCACAGATCCCCTCTAATATATCATGACTCACAATAGACTCATATTCATAGTTCACTGATCTGTCAAGATCTCATTTGCGTCAGTTTGCTCCATCAATTAGCGTAAATTGATACACAAATCGTTACAAAACATCCCTGGGAGAGTCAACTTTAACAATTCCCCTTCAATTCAGAGTCACGCTCCATTTTTCGAGCCCAGCACCGATGGTCACAGTGTTTATTTATTTTGGGTTTTCTGGTTTAATATCTTGCGACTACGTCACTCCGCCTTTATTTATTTGATGTTTACCTTGTGGCAATATCGCCAATTGTCACTTCTCTTCTCCCACTTTCATTCACAATTATTGGCTTGTTTGCTAATTTTGTGGATGATGATTAAGTTTTCGTTGCACTTGGCAGCTGCTGGCAGTTTAAAGTTGAGGTTTCATGTCGAAAAGTAAATCGCGACTCATTCATTCACACGCTGCTAACGAACAATTGTCCGAAATTAATTTGCAACTTAAGCTAAATTGCTTTTGTGGCGTTATTGCAAGAAATCAAGTTTTTTCAGCGTAAATTCCCCAAAAATCCGGTAGAGATTGTTGTCTTTTTTGTCAGCACAATTGGGGTGGAGATGATAGGAGTTCTGTGAAAATGAAAGTAAAAAGTTTGATTAGTTATAGTATTTTTTAAAAATGATTTAAAAATAATGATGGGTTCTTTGGAATACCTTTACATCTCTTCTTCTGTGCATCTTTCAAGCTTTGCCTGCAATGTACAAACAACTCAGCAAGACGGCCTTATAGGTTTCTTAAAGTAAATGTTAGCTTTAATTTTTTAAATATTTTTGAAGCTATTTGATGCTCTTGGGGGTGTGGTAATATAGTTAACATTAGCTGAAATTTGTTAGTTTGACTGCTATTTTTATACCCACCACTGTACTGTATAGCTTTTGTCAAAGTTGGTAGGATCAACTAACCATAAACAAACAATCAATGCATAAAACGTGTGGCAAGCCGCTAAAAAGAAACATGGAAAGTTTACGACATCTAAATAAACAACGATCAGTGACTGAAACAGCAACTAAAACAGCAACAGACAGCAGAAAAAAAGATTTTGCAATAACAATAAATAAATAACAAATACAAAATACAAATTGTTACCCGCTTTACAGGCCTTTTAAACGAACCATCGCCTTCCCTCTGTGTGTTTCTCTGTGACTCTTCAAATATTCCGTGCGCGAAATTTCAAAAAGAAGCTCCGCGAGAGTTATGCAAAAGACTCGAAGAAGACGCCCAAACACAAGGCACAAAAACATAAACTAAACCGAAGAGCCAAGACAAACGTGAAAACAAAGCACGTCTGCGGGCTGCCGCTGGTCAAGTGAAATTTTTTACAAAAAAACAAAAAAAGAAAACCTAAAACCCCTCAAAGAAAAACCTCTGGCGCCGCCTTTGGTGTGTGTTTCGTAATGAAAATTAAACATTATCCAGGCAAAGCTGTCGACGCCAGTCTTTCGCTGGAAGGCAGCAATGCCATGGGGGCTCTCTACGAGGCCAACTGGCTAAGGGCTGCCACCCAGGCCCAGACGCAGACGGCCCTGTCCCAGGTGCAGCCCCAAACCGCCTACCCAACCCTGCTCACGCGATCCCCCTCGAAGCTGAGCCGGCAGAGCAGCTCGGCGGGCAGCGGCAGCAGCTTCCTGCTCGAGGGAATCTCAGCTTTGAGCAAATACCAGATAGCCTTGGAGAATATCCGGCAGTTGGAGCAGCAATCTCAACAAACCCGTGACAAAAGCATCGTAAGCACCATCAAGGAGCTGAATGGCTACAGACCATCCCCCATGCAGCATCATCACCAGCACAATGGTTGGGTTACCGAAGAGCAGGATCATCAGCAGAAAATCAAAGTACTTCCGGATGAGGAGAAAAAGAAACCCCAAGAGGCGACACCTGCTGTCAATCACTACGTTTTGGATCCCACGGAAAGAGCCAGGCTGCCACGTCCCCGGCAACAGCTTTCGGTGAAGCCACCCTCCCTGCGTCGCTCTCAGACTATGATGATGCAACAGCCACCCAGTTATGTCACCTTGAGGACATCGCCCTCGAAAGCCTTTCATAAATCCCAGAAAAATCTCAGCCACAGTGGTTCCTCTGCCACATACTCCACATTCTCCTCCGCGGCCGATGATCAGGATCAGGATCAGGTGGTGATTTGCCAGCAGCCGCAGAGGCTGATATCTCCCCCTCCGCCTAGAGAGCCCCCGCCAGAACCACCCAGAAGGGTGGTAACCAAGCCTCTAACCCGCTCCCAGACATCTGTTCAGCGATATGCCACCATTCGGTTGCCCCATGGACAGTCGACTTCGTTTAGCAGGAGCATAGCTCGTCCTAGAGAGTCCACATCATCGCTGCGGCGGCATAGCCTGGAGCAGGCTCTCAAGGGTCTTAAGATGGAGGAGCAGAAGGAGGAGGAGGCAAAGGATGTACGCCAGAAAAGTCCCCTCATGGAACGCCTCTCGCCCGCTGCTAGTAGCAATGGCAGCTCCAAGGATCTCAATGGCGAGGGCTTTTGCATTCCACGTCCTCGTCTCATCGTTCCTGTGCATACATATGCCCGACGTCGTCGTACTGGGAATCTCAAGGAGCAGTCCAGTGGGGGGCAGGAGGAAGAGGAAGCGGATACTAAGAAGGGTAAGGGAAGGGTTAGGGAGAAGAAGGAAGGAGCTTGTTTTGAAATGAGTAGAGATCTTTAGGTATCTTTAAGATATTTATTTTTAAATTTTAAGATCCTTATGTATCTCTAAGATACTCTTAAATCTTTTAGAAAATCAAGGAAAAAATGATTTAGATTATATTTAACAGAAAATATATTAACTAGGCTTAAATTGATCTTTTATATAAATATTTCTTTATGTTTCCTAGCTAATCCCATAAATTAACCCCCTCTTTCTCCCTTCCAGATGGCCGCGTTGAGGTATCCCGCGAGGGCAAATACCTTTCAACCCTTTCGGGTGCCAAGGTCCTGGGCGAACTGGCCATCCTGTACAATTGCCAGCGAACGGCGACCATTACAGCCATCACCGAATGCAACCTGTGGGCCATCGAGCGCCAGTGCTTCCAGACCATCATGATGCGAACGGGCCTGATCCGCCAGGCCGAGTACACTGACTTCCTCAAGAGGTGGGTACCTGCAGACTTTCAGACTTCCCCAATCTCTGGCAATCTCCAAACATTTAATGTGAATTTTAATGAGGCTTTTGAGCTGCTGGGGGGATTGGCGATCGACTGGTTATTTGCTATTTGGGCGTAATTAATGTTCATTTGCACTTAATTATATCAATACAGGCGAGTGTAGACCGTGTTTGGCCATTACTCCTAATGGCAAAAATGTAAAAATCGTTTTAAGGATTGTTTTTTTCTCCCCGATTTGTTTTTAAAATCGTGCAAGGTTTTTTTTTGAGGAAAAAAAAAGTAAAGTAACTTTCTCCCAGCAAATGGGCAGAGATAGACAGCTCTTCAGGTGCCACAACAGCATCATAGTCATAGTCATCGGCATCGTCATGGTCATGTGCGTCCATTCGTATGACGTGCAATGCCTCAAACTCAATCTTGCAATCTTGAAAACTCACTTGCGAGTCTTGAAACTTCAAACACCAAACACCAAAACTGCGGCCAACGAACGCATAGAAATTTTCTTTTTAAACTTGGCAACATGGCAACCAGTTTGTTGTTGCAGCTTCCAAGACCAGTTCCCTTCCTCCCCAAAACTTGTAGAGTGACCGGCAAATTAATCGCATTTAATTGGTAGCCCGTAAAAAAAAACTGCTAAATAATAATAAATAAAAAAAGAGGAAAGAAATAAACCATGATTGAGGCCTTGCACTCCAGATACGAAAAAGTAGCGGAAAAGCGGAAAAACAGTTCATAGAAAATGAAAGTCCCATGATCATGATGATGATGATGATGAGGATAGATTTAGATTCGGATGCTGGATAAGGCAGCTGCAGCTTAAAGATACATGTGTTTTGTAGCTGGAGGGAAAGAAAAAACAGAATGGGAGGAGCTAAAAGCATGGAAGTGGGTCATTAGATTCCATTCCCATTACCCTGGAATTCTCCTATCTAGATCGAAGTTTCTTAAGCACTTTCTTTTGCTTTTTTGCTTTTGAAGATTCAAGATTAATATCAGCTTGTAACTAACAATTTTTGGTTGATTTTCTTTTACTTCTTTTCCCCCAGTGTTCCCATCTTCAAAGACCTGGCAGATGACACGCTCATCAAGATCTCTGATGTCTTGGAGGAGACTCACTATCAGCGCGGCGATTATATAGTACGCCAGGGAGCCCGTGGCGATACCTTCTTCATCATTTCCAAGGGCAAGGTGAGGGTGACTATCAAGCAGCAGGACACCCAGGAGGAGAAGTTTATACGCATGCTGGGCAAAGGTGACTTCTTTGGTGAAAAGGCTCTTCAAGGGTGAGTTTTAAATGCTTTTAATTAAATAAATACCTTGCTAATTATTTTTTAAAATATTTTTTAAAGCGATGATTTGCGCACAGCTAATATAATATGCGAGTCTGCTGATGGCGTCAGCTGCTTGGTCATTGATCGCGAGACCTTCAATCAGTTGATATCCAATCTGGACGAGATCAAGCATCGCTATGACGACGAGGGGGCCATGGAGCGCAGGAAGTAAGTAAAAAATTAAAAATTAAATGAAGCTTTGGGGAATTTAAAGAACCCCGATAACAAATCACATATGCTTTGTTTATTCAAGCAAATTTTGTTTGCTTGAAAATGTCTCTAGATTTTTACATTAACTATAACCTTTTCCTTTCCAGAATCAATGAGGAATTCCGTGACATTAACCTCACCGATCTGCGTGTGATCGCCACCTTGGGCGTCGGAGGCTTTGGCCGCGTCGAACTGGTCCAAACCAATGGCGACAGCTCTCGCTCCTTTGCTCTGAAGCAAATGAAGAAATCGCAGATTGTGGAGACGCGACAGCAGCAGCACATCATGTCCGAGAAGGAGATCATGGGCGAGGCCAATTGCCAGTTTATTGTGAAGTTATTCAAGACCTTCAAGGACAAGAAGTACCTGTACATGCTCATGGAGAGCTGTCTGGGCGGTGAACTCTGGACAATACTGAGGGACAAGGGTAACTTTGATGATGGCACCACTCGCTTCTACACGGCCTGCGTGGTGGAGGCCTTTGATTATCTGCATTCGCGGAATATTATCTATCGGGATTTGAAACCGGAGAATTTGTTGCTCAATGAACGTGGCTATGTGAAGCTGGTGGACTTTGGCTTTGCCAAGAAACTGCAGACGGGCAGGAAGACATGGACATTCTGCGGGACACCAGAGTATGTGGCACCGGAGGTGATACTCAATAGGGGTCATGATATCAGTGCGGATTACTGGTCGCTGGGAGTGCTCATGTTTGAGCTGTTGACGGGTGAGTAGCTGTAGTAGGAAATGCTTGATGTTTACTATATAATTTCTGTTATCCGACAGGCACACCACCCTTCACTGGCTCTGATCCCATGCGCACCTATAATATTATACTTAAGGGCATTGATGCCATTGAATTCCCCAGGAATATCACACGCAATGCCAGCAATCTGATCAAGAAGCTGTGCCGCGACAATCCCGCCGAGCGTTTGGGTTATCAAAGAGGCGGCATTAGCGAGATTCAAAAGCACAAGTAAGTTAGAACCTCAGAAATCTGTGTAAAACAGATATTAACCTCTCATTTTCAGATGGTTTGATGGCTTCTATTGGTGGGGCCTGCAGAACTGCACCCTGGAACCCCCCATCAAGCCCTCGGTCAAGAGCGTAGTGGATACGGCCAACTTTGATGACTATCCCCCCGATCCCGAGGGTCCGCCGCCAGATGATGTCACCGGCTGGGACAAGGACTTTTAAGAGGGAAATCAAAATCAGTGTCCTTCCAGACGATGCTCTCTAAAAGGCTTCTGCTACAAGCAAAGAAAAAGAGTAGAAATTGATCTTAAGTGCGCCATATATGTACGCCAAAGCCAACAGCAACAGTCAGCAGCTTGGAAATCACGAAAAAGCTGCCCACAAATTTCATAAAGAAAGTAGCAGTCGCAAGGCCAAGGGCTTAAACATCGTCTTGGCCCTTTTTAGATTATAGATTTATATATATACGTCTCCGTGATGTTATGAAACCATGATGATGTGCAACGCAATGAATTTATTAACGAGTTTATAACTATTATTTTGTAATGAGAAGAAAAAGGAGCAAGGAATTGATATAACTTGTAAGTAGGTTTTCTCTGTTAGCCATGTGCATTGTATAAAATTCTTTCTATTCGTATCTATTATAATATTATTAACATAATTATTAGGAATCATTGTTATCACGGTTGCCTTATAGCCTGTAAGAACATTTTTTAAAGCAAAAACATCTGACCCAGGATTATATGTCATAAAACCTAAAAAAAACCATTTGTTAAAGCTCCTATGTGGTCACTCTTCTATCTTTCATTAGTCTTAGCGTGTCATTATCTATTATTTGTATGAATAATATGCCTTTTTAATTGTCTTTTATAAGTAAAAACCAGTTAGAAATTGAATAAAACAAATTTATGCAAAGATAAATTATAATATAATTATTAAATTAAAGCAACTCCTTGTAGTTATAGTTGCTGCTGATAAGGAATATACCATATTATGACATACGTTGCCTGGAGTTTAATTTATTCGAGTGCTAAAAGTTATTAACAATATGTGTTTACACAAAAAACCCACTCAAAAGCAAGGTACTTCCTGCATCGTAGCTTCTCTCGGGCGCAACACGTTTTCAGAGAGAGTGCAGCGGAAAATATGCAACAAGAACGAAAAAGAGTTGCTAGAATGAAAACGAATTTGGCGAAAAATGAAAACGAAAACGAAAACTCGGCTACGTGCTCCAAACGGAAGAACAGAACGAATCGCAGCAACCAGAGAAAGCTGAGAAGAATCTGTCAAAGTGCAAAGACACATTTAATGTGAGCATTCTGCAAACGAAGCTCGTGCAGATCGGAACAAAACGGAAAATTGGAGCTCTCAATTTAAACAAAAGATCGGAAACCTTTTTGGTGTTAAGTTTTGCAATATATTTTAATGAATTAAATACAAAAATGTTTTCAATACGAAGCTGGTTGCGACTTGGATTGCTATTGCTTTTCGTGGTTGGCCTCTCGCTGGCTTTGCCGAGCTTGGAGAATCATACAAGGGAACAGATTGAAGAGGTGGTGGGTGAGTAAGAGGGGAGGAAATAAGAGTTGGAAACGTTTACAAGGCTGTTTTTTAAATTATTAAAAAAACCTCAAAGCAAGTAACCTTAAAAAAAGGGAAAAATTGATTACAAAATTGATCATAACTAAGAGAAAAATTGTTACATTTCAATTTGGAAAGCTGTTTTGTGCTAGTTTTTTATAGCTTAACAAATCTGTATATTACATTTAGTTTTTAAAGAAATCAATTTTTTTTTTTTTTTGAAAATTTTAATGATTTAACCCCTTATCAAATTTTGGAAAAATTGAAAAAAAAAATTTTCTTTTTTTTTTGGCTAGAAAGATTCGTCTTTCAATTCTGATCAAGAAAATATATGATTTATGGGGTCGGAAATGACTTCTTCACTAAAAAAAACATAAAACCCTTAAAAAAGTTCGGAAAGTTGAAGTTTAAAATTTCTGTAACTCTGTCAAAAAAGCATTAAATTTAATTTGGAAAGCATTTCTATGCTAGTTTTTTTTAGGTTAACAAATCTGTATACTAATTTAAATTTTTAAAAAAATTTAATTTTGTGTCGATTTTTGAAAATTTTAATGA
The DNA here is from genome assembly GCA_008042715.1 of Drosophila bocki. Lineage (NCBI taxonomy): Eukaryota > Metazoa > Arthropoda > Insecta > Diptera > Drosophilidae > Drosophila > Drosophila bocki. The sequence goes on from VNJY01007300.1 coordinate 85,100, forward strand.
TGTAACCCCTTATCAATTTCATAAAAATTGCAAATTTTTTTTTTCTTTCTTTTTTGGCTAGAAAGATTCGTCTTTCAATTCTGATCAAGAAAATATATGATTTATGGGGTCGGAAATGACTCCTTCACTGAAAAAAATGCATAAAACCCTTTAAAAAGTTAGGAAAGTTGAAGTTTAAAATTTCTGTAACTCAGTCAAAAAATCATTAAATTTAATTTGGAAAGCTTTTCTATGCTAGTTTTTTTTAGGTTAACAAATCTGTATACTAATTTAAATTTAAAAAAAAAATTCAATTTTGTGTCGATTTTTCGGAATTTTGATGATGTAACCCCTTATCAAATTTTGAAAAAATTGGCTAAACATTTTTTTTGACCGGACATGGCTTAATCGATTCGGCTGTTGATGCTGATCAAGAATATATATGATTTATGGGGTCGGAAATGACGTTTTCATGGTGTAACAAGCTTCTGATTAAAATTAGAATACCCTAAAAAACATATTCTTTTCTTTATTTCTTTTAAAAATCATTTATTTGTTCTAAAATAACATCTAGCTTATAAAACGTAACAGAAAATATGTTCTTCTTGAGGTATTATATATTTTTTATAAACAAATTAATTAAAATACAAATATTTCCAGCTTGTAAACAACCCAAGGCCCCTGGCCTCTGCCGAGGACGTCAATTGCGCTATGCCTTCAACAAGGACACTGGTAACTGTGAGAGCTTCTACTACACCGGCTGCGGCTCCACTGAGAATAATTTTCTCACCTACGAGGAGTGTCGAAGGGATTGTATGCAGCGTCTACGCTATTGATTAAAGAGAAATTTATACAATATTGTATTTTAATTACCAACTTAATGCATATATTTTTGTTGTTACCAAAAATTGCACTAAGATTTCTTTGATTTCTTGTTGAGATGTTTAGGTTTATCTTTTCTACAACAAAAATAGCTTAAAAGTAGGATTAAGAGAGTAAAGGAAAGCAAGATCAAGAGTATGCTATCCAAAGAGTGATAGATAAAACCATTTAGCTCAATTCCTGGAGATTGGAGAAGCTTACTGGCCACCAGGCCATGTTGTATGACATGCTCCACAGACCAAATGGCTAGGTTCAAGGGGGTTTCTTGACGTTGATTGAAAACTTTGGAGATTTGTATAGAATTTTCGGTATAACTGTAAGGTAAATGAGGTATTTAAGTTTTTTTTTTACTAAATATTATAATTATACCTGTTTTTGCTAAGCTCTTTAAAAGCTTGCTTTAGATTTTTAACATTAATCTCTTCATAGTCCAACTTCAGACCCATGCCCCGATTTTGCACAGAAAAAGCATTCAAGAATTGATCGCCATAAATGGGTGTAACCAGCATGGGTTTGCCACAGTGTACGGATTCCGTAGTGCCTAGAAGACCGCCATGGGTCCAGAATAACTTGATTTTGGGGTGACCTAAAAGGGGGATTGGGTAAATATGTAAATAAAGAACCTTAACCGGTTTTCTAGTTTATAAAAAACCAGTAAAAGATAAGCTTAAATAACTCACAAAGTAAAGCCAACTGGGGAGCCCATTTCACAAATAGAAATTTCGAGGAATCCACTTGGGGTGTCTTGACCTTCTCATCCTCTTCCCATTTCCATATTACTCTCAAGGATAAGCCTTGTAGAACCTCCAACATGGCTTTAAGCTTTTCATCATCAATGCTGGAGGCACGGACCATAGAGCCCCAGCTTATAAAGATTACACCCTTTTCAGATTCATTTAGGAAGTTGGTTATATCCTGAGGTAATTCCTTCTCTGCCTTTTCTGTGATGTGAACTCCACCAATTTCCACAAATTGCAAGGACTGAGGACGACTGCCCATTAGGGAATAATGTTGATTGCCAAATATAAAAGCAGTCTGCTGGCGAGCCACTTCTTCCACATCCATTTCCACTCCAAGATACCTTCTTATAACTTCATTATCCTTTGGATTCGAGTGGTATTTGTATAGATACTTGAGCATTTTGGCTTGCACAAAGTTAAGCAAACGTTCATGCCACTTGAGACTTCCAGCAAAACCCACAAATTCCGATTGTATAAACGAAGGTGTATCTGGTAGATCTATGCGATCGTAGTAGTAGGGCATGAGGGCACAAGTACTCAGGCCTATAATTGGCAGATTCATTAACTTGGCCAAGGCCAGTTGGCAGTCTGAATTAAAGTACTCCGTTAGCAAAAGATCATAGGGTAGGCTTTGGTGTCGCTGGAGCACAGTTTCAATGTGACCGCTGCCAAAGAGATGCTCACAGGTCTCCTGACCTTCTTCATGAAGAGCTAGATACTCCCTGAACAGTACACCCAAAGATCTTGTAGGTGTATTCTCCGTCAAGGGAACCAAATTAATGGTAGTACTTGATTGATCTTCTCCTGCGGCGGAAATCAAGAGCTCCTCATAGTTGGGCAGGGTTTTTCCCTCCAGATTCTTCACATATGAAATCACTGTCACCCGATGACCACGCCTCGCCAGCTCATTGAGTATAGGCATCACCACCTTAAAGTGGCTGAAACCAAAGTGTGGATAAACGGCCAGAATATTACCAGCCACAGTCTGACGAGGAATCCCCACGAGAATTGCTAATAGTAAGAACACTCCACTGCGCAGCAACGTTGTCATCGTTGTGTTGTTTTCCACCAAATGAAGCGAACCATTAAATTTGTTACCCAACCGATTGTTGTGATGATAACCTTATCGTCCATTGTTGATGATAATAACGAGATCATTACGAGCTAATGGAAGTGGAAGTGTTGTTTGTTTGTTGTGGTTTCTGATTGGCTTGGATTACTGCACTTGTTGGGCTTCTTCTTATCATGGAAAGTTCCAACTGGAATTGCAATCGCTATCGATATATCGATATTGTAATCGATGTAAAGCATTGGGGGAGTTTATAACTTTTTAAATTTTAAATTTAGTATGCAGTTTTGTTAAGCTTAGAAAAACTAACTCAGAACAGCGAATTGAGTTTCATGCACTTTTGACTTAGTTATGATTTTTTGAATATTAGTTTTTTTTTCCCAAAAACTATCCTTTTTTAAATTTAATTGCAGGAAGCTGCCAGGAACTCAAAGCGGATGCCGATGGCGAGACAGAGAGCGTTGGCAAGGAGGATCAGGACGAGGAGGAGCAGAAGCGGACCAGGTGCTGGGGCAGCACGACGAGGGTGCCACCAAGACCGAGCCGAAACCACTGGAAACGACCTCCGACATTTCCACATACCTCACCTTTTCTTCTTTTATTTATTTAAAGCAGAACTAAATAAAAAAACTTTAAAAAATTTGTTATTTTTGACTTATGAGGAGGATGCGGTTTTTTTTTGGGTGGGATAATTTAAACAGGCTCAATAGAAGGACATTCTTGCGGTGGACAATGCAAAAAACATCAAATATTGCAAAATTGCTAGATCAGCATCACTGGCAGTTAGTGAGATGCCATTTTGCCTAAATAATGCAAAATAGCTAGATGAGCATCATTGACAGTTAGTGATATGCCATTTTGTCCCAATAGAGCATCACTGATGCAGATAAGCATCACTGATGCAGATGAGCATCACTGATGAAGATAAGCATCACTGATGAAGATGAGCATCACTGATGCAGGTGAGCATCACTGATGCAGGTGAGCATCACTGATGCAGATGAGCATCACTGATGCAGATGAGCATCACTGATGAAGATGAGCATCACTGATGAAGATGAGCATCACTGATGCAGATGAGCATCACTGATGCAGATGAGCATCACTGATGCAGATGAGCATCACTGATGCAGATGAGCATCACTGATGCAGATGAGCATCACTGATGCAAGTGAGCAAAACTTTTCATTCAAATTGGCCACTTTCCAAACTGGGGTAACAGGCGGACAGAAACCAGCAGCAAGCAACTGAAAACTGGTATAAACTGTTATAAAAACATTTGGGCAAAAATAATAATTGGTATAAACTGTTATATTTTATTTTATGCATTTATACCTATTTGTTGCCGACAACAACAGCTTATGGCAACAACAACCTTTTTACAACAACATCTATCTCTACAACAGCCAATCAAAATTTCTGAAATTTTTCATACAAATTGCCCGTTTCCCAATTTGGGGTAACAGGCGAACAGAAATCAGCAGCAAGCAGCTGAAAACTGGTATAAACTGTTATAAAATGTCCAAGTTCCAAACCATTTAGGAGCCGGCGCAAGTTAGCGGAGACTTAAACCTTTTGAATCCAAATTTAGGTGTTATTTTACAACTGCACCTGGGCACACTGAAACTGATCGTCGTTAAATTCAAATTCAAATTTGGCAGTTAAATTCAAATTCAAATTTGGCAGTTAAAATATTAAAAAAAAATTTGTTTAATTCTAAAAAAATTCTTAAATAAATATAAAAAATCTAAAAAATGTTAAAAATTCCGAAAAAAAATGTTAAAATTCAGAAAAAATTTTAAAATTTAAAACAATTTTTTAAAAATTTGGAAGAATTGTAAAACATCCGAAAAAAATGTTTAAAATTCAGAAAACAAATTTAAAAATTTAGATTTTGCTTTCAAAATAATTAGCTTTTTCCCCAAACGATCCCAAATAAATGCCGCCTTCACAAAAAAATTTCACATTGATTTCACCATCTTTTATTGATTCATATTTGTGTGTTCCATCAATTACATTTACATATTTAAATTGCATTTATAAATATTTTAATTATTTACGCCTGCTGCAGGGTTTTAACTAGCCCGGAGACAAGATCCGATCACCGTCCTCCACTGCCATCGGGTTGAGATCTGTCATCCCAGCTGCTCGCTCCTCCAGCTTCACCTCTGCCGATCAGGTGATCATCAATCAACAATTACAATGAACTTGATGAACTTGTGCTTCCCAGATCCTTGCGCACGCTCTCGTTTTCGCTATTGGAGTGCTGTAAATATAAGAAATAAAGCTATGTAAAATTAAATTAAATTATAGATAAGTTAGATCGGTAAATGTATAAAATATGTAAAACTGAAACTGTCAAACTGTAAACCTAAAAAGTATAGGTAAAATTTAATGAAACTCTGTTTTGTGAGTGTTTTCAGCATTTAAATCTATAATATAAACATCGAAACCAATCTGCAAGGGTATACAAACTTCGGCGTGCCGAAGTTAGCTTCCTTTCTTGTTTAACAAGAAATCAATGGGAATTTTTTTGTTTTAAATAAAAATGATTATTTTTTATTTATTTCCAAAAACCAAACAAACAATAAACAAAGTTATACTCAGACTATGACTAATTAAGCGATAAGGAAAGGAAAACTGCTAGAATTCCAGCTACTCCATGAAAAACTATTTTTACCTGTCTTTGTCTGTTGCAAAAGGAAATGCACCAACCTAGATAAGGACACCCCAAAAAATCCTATAAAAGCAAGAGACAATCCTCAGGCCGCGTTTATTCATTTAAATCCCACTCTGTATAGGTCATTCTCTTCCGGCAAATATAATGTTTCAATTAATAATTTGTTTATTCAGTGCAATTTTACTATTAAGTCAGTTTGGAGCCTTGACAGGATCACAAAATGGTCCATGTTCAATGTGCATTTTTATTAATAAATCCAAAGAATGTAATAAATTATCTTCTAAAGGTTTATTGCCTTTTAATGGTGACCTTCTGCAGAAGAATTACAACAAATTAAATGAAAATCAAGACCAGATTGAGACACTCTTAAGGGAGATTCGAAATGAGAAAGATACCCAACAAAACACGACGAAAATCCTGCAAGCAACGTTAAGTAAACTCATTCCCCAGGACCTTCACCATCGGCTGGCCAAGATCGATAACCGACAGCAACTCCTTCAGAACAGTATGAAAATTCAGAATAAAATGATCCTGAATAATAAGAAAATTCAGATTCCTCAAGAAATCAAACAAAGCCTTAAGGCTTTACATATAAACATCCATTTTAAGATCTCAAAACTTCAAAGAACCCTCTCCAAAATCGAGGCACACCAAAGATTCCAAGCCATTGGTTTAAAATTCTATTATATCGAAGATTACATCAAACAAAACTGGACAACTGCATCCCAATCTTGTCGCAAAATGGGTGGTAACCTGGCTACCCCTCAAAACAATGAGGAATTTCAGGCTATCAAAGGAAAAATTAATCCTGATCATGTCTATTGGTTGGGTATTAATGATCATCACAGGAAAGGAGAATTTATATCTGTGGCCTCCGGCAAGAGGGTCACTTATTTGAAGTGGCTACCGGGGGAACCCCTATATGATGATGATAGCCAGCGGTACGTTAACTTGTTCAACGGTGGGATGAGGGTGGAAAATGGCTCTATTAAAAGGAATTTCATTTGTCAGTTTTATGAAGATTAGAAGATTAAGAATATTATAAAAAATAAATTAATTAACAAATTATAAATTAATTTACAATTATTTAAGTTAAGTTATGTCATTAAATTAAGTTATATATTTTGTGTAAAAAAAATGCTCGTGAAATACAATCTCTAAACTATATGTAATTTCTTTTATTTTTATATTTAAGCAAAAAATAAGAATACTACAAATATTTCCTGTTTTTCTAACCTTTTTTGGTTAATATATAATGAACTGTGGATTATCTATAATTAATAATTTGTTACTTTTTTGGTTTACAGTCCCAGCACACGTAAAAATGGCTTAAAATATGGATACTTTTGAAATTTTTCTTTGGAAACGTATTCAGTCTACGCCCTAGAACTTTGGAAATTAAATTAAGAATTTCAAATTCCGTAAGAATATAATATTAAATATTAATTTAATTATAAATCAATGTTTATTTAACAATTTTAAGCCGAATTTTGTAACATCCCGTGGCGACCCCTGGAGCTGCTAATTCGGAACTTTTATCAAGCTGTGTTGTTATTTAAAAATAAATAATAAGGTTTACTGAAATTTGAGGGCCTAATATTTTTTTATTTTTTATACAAAAAAATACTATTTAAAACTAGTTTTATTTAATTTTGTAATTTTATAATGCCTATACTTACGCACTTTCTACATTTTTCTTTACATGTGTTGTTTTCACAGCATATTTTTCGGTTAATTCAAAATATTTTGGTGGAGATGCCACCTAGTAAATACAGCTGTAAAAATAGATGGCGCCAAAAAAACCGTTAGCATTCTAGTGATTTTAAAAACAGGAAAAGCGGTATACAAAATGAACCACCATGTGCATAAAATTAAGAAAATATATTTATATAATTCTAATATAAAATTTTTCTTAGATTTTTAAGAAAATTTGAATTATCACAAATAAATTTCAATTATATGATATTGAATTTGAATTTTGAATTTATCTACAGAAATATACAATAATTTTTTAAACTAAAAATAATTAAAATAGGTAAAAAGTAAATTTTAGATGGTCTTACATTTTAATTTTAATTCCCTTGCAGAGTATTATAATTGTAGTCAAGAGCTTGTTATAAAGTGAAGGAGACATCTCCGACCCTATAAATCATATATATTGTTGATCAGCATCAACAGCCAAGTCGATTAAGCTATATACTGCCGAAAATTTTTTTTTTTAATTTTTTAAAAATTTGATAAGGGGTTACATCATCAAAATTGCCAAAAATCGACACGAAATTGAATTTTCAAAAAAATTTAAATTAGTATACAGTTTTGTTAACCTAGAAAAAACTAGCATAGAAAAGCTTTCCAAATTAAATTTAATGCTTTTTTGACTGAGTTACAGAAATTTTAAACTTCGACTTGTCCAAAAAATGATCGTCTTAAAATATTCCAATATTTCCTATCTTTTTTAAGGGTTTTATGTTTTTTTTCAGTGAAGGAGTCATTTCCGACCCCATAAATCATATATTTTCTTGATCAGAATTAAAAGACGAATCTTTCTAGCCAAGAAACCAAGAAAATAATTTTTTTCAAAATTTTTCAAAATTTGATAAGGGGTTACATCATTAAAATTGTGAAAAATTGAAAAAATTTTGATTTCCTAAAAAATTAAACTGAGTATGCAAGTTTGTTAACCTAGAAAAAACTAGCATATGAAAGGTTTCCGAATTAAAATTAATGAATTTGTGGCTTAGTTATAAGATTTTTAAGTTTTGAATTGCCGAAAAAAACCTTACAAAAACATATATGTTTTATATCAAAAGTTCAGGTTACCCAATGTCACAATTAAATACTTTTAATAAATTAATTCTATTATTTATAAGCTGAAAATATTAATTTAATCAACAAATCAACAGCTTTTTCATATGTTCTGCATTAATCCATTAAAATACAACCCAAGGCACAGTCACAGTCAAATATTTCTATCTGGAAATCAAGTCAAGTGTGAATCTATTGAGTCGAATGTCGTCTGGGTCCCGAAAGGGCCTCAAGATATTCGAATGCACAAAATTGAATTGCGATGGCGATCCGGAAACACGCCCTCAAAACACAACGATAATGGACAGTAGTTAGCGTTAATTGAACCGCAAGCGATGTGGAGCGTTGATAATAAATGTAATTGCCAGTCGTAGGAGTGCAGCACAGAATCCATCTACAGGGACAGTTACAGATACAGATACAGTTGCTCAGGGAGGTGCCTGCAGATACAGATACAAATGCAGATGCAGATACAGATACATTTGGCAGCTGCTGCAGCTGGTCTGCCTCTGTCAAGTGCACTTTGCACTTTGAGCTGCGGTCAACGGAGGTTGCTGGGTTTTTGGGTTTTGGATTTTGGATTTTGAATTGGGACTGGGTCTTGGGTCTCGTTTGGGCCCTAGTTTGCGCCGGGTCCGGCTGACATGGCCACAAAGATTAGTGGCGAGGAAGTGTGGATTGCCCTGCCCAGCTATGCACGCAGAGAAAAACTTTTAGGTAGAGGTTTTAAAGAAATATTTGTATCAAAAACATAGTCAAAGTTAAAGATTATATTACTATAAACTTTCTGGAAACTGTATATAATTTTTATATAATAAAAAGTAAAGTGTCTTGGACATAAAACTAAAAACAAAAGAGTTTGAAAATGATTGCCTTTTGGCATTAAAAAGATTGCATTTGCAGCCGCAGCTTGATGATGGCTCGTTAGGCATATGCAATCTACATTCACATCCACTTCCCCGTCGAGGGAAAGGGCCATGGAACTAGGCTGTGGGTGATGATGGGGGAACCTCTCTCTCTCGAGTGTTAGAAGGTGGCAGTGGGAGTGGGCGACGACCCACTTCCCAGGCTCCAGCGGGCAAACACACAACACAACACACTCCTCCATAATAGCCAGTTAAAGTCATAAGTGTTTTCTTGCTAAGTGTTCCTCTTTTTTCAATCGATAAAAACGTAAGTGTAAAATCCAACAAAAAAACAATTAAAAGCAAACATTTATACATATATTCGGAGCGATAAGTAGGTGCCCATGGGAGTAATTATGCCGCCTGCTTGGTGACGCTGCTCGGTTTCTGGTGGCTGCTGCGATCGGTAGTTTCGTAGCGACTTGACGCCCCCATTATAAACTCCACAGAAAAAACGGGTTGGAGGAGAGTGCTCTTTGGGTGCTTTGGGATCGCAATATCGGAGGTCAAATGCACATGGGAAACGCCCCTGCTCACTCTAGGCACTTCTGGTTTTGCCTTATCGAAAGCTGAAGCTGGGTTCTGGTTAGGATTTTGGTTCTCAAAAGGCTTCTCTGTAATCTGGTTTAGCTCCCCAAAGTCTACTTGATGGATTTCTGCAGAGATTTCTTTGATGATTTAAGAATTATTGAGAAATTTGTTTTTGCATGGAAAAATACTTAAAACTAAATGAGTAATAAATATATAATATTATATTGAATTGACACGTTCTCTTCGATTTCCTTGTTAATTTCAGCTTGCCAGCTGACGTCAGTGTCCCCCCCAAAAATAGTTCCCTATCCCCTCTTGTGACGCAATTCAGAAAACACGCGTTCTCGGCCATTGTCTCTTCCCTCGCTTTAATGGAGGTCCCTTTTTATGTGTGTCCTCTCCGCAGGACTTAATTAGAGCGAGCTGTTTGCACAGATTTCAGCATTTTCGCAGTTATGATCCAATTTGTTTCGTTTAAGGACACACGCCCCAGCTCATTTGTTTGCCCATTTGCCAGGCTGTTTACTTCGATTGTCGCCTAAGCATCGATGGACGGGATTAGTAGGCAATCGAAGGAGGACAGGACATGGCCAGGACATCATCATTGGCGACACAGAGAGAGCGAGCACACACACAAAAGGACATGTGTGCCCAGCGGGGGCTGCACAGCTGCCAAGGATTGTGATGGCAAAAGGGGAACGGAAACGGGAGTAGGACCGGACCTACTGGGGACCCAATGGTGATCCAATAAACGTTCAGAGACTGGACAAAAGGCAAACAAAGGCACTGAGAGAAATAAAATGTATAAAAAATATATAAAAAATGTGTCTACTTAACTCATTTATTAAATATATATTTAGATAATCTTACTTCAAGTCTACTCTTCAATTTATGCTCTAAGATCTGCATAAGGTATTGTAAAATTAAGAAAAAACCTTATTTATATAACAAATGATTTCATAGATATTTTATTTCAAGAAAAATACCTTTAATTAAATATTCTCAATCTATATTATTTTCATTTCATTTTATTTTCTAGGTCTACTATTTTTTCAAGTGCCTTGTTCCCACCCTCTACCCTACATGCCTGCCAAACTCGTGCCTCTGGACAATGACGGGTAGCTATCTGCTGGACTGAGTGCTCAAGTCCTCAGTAATGACTGAGGAGGATTGACAGCCGTTAACTAGCCTGGCGCTGGCCAATCTCGAGTCCAAGTACGAAATGCAGTTGCAGTGGCTTTGGTCTCTTGGTCACTTTTGGAGCTGCAGTTTCCTGTCGAGTTCCCCGAGTCGAGTGCCAAGGGGCGCATTAAGGCTAGCACGAGCTACTTGAATTTGGGTTTGCAGCAAAGGCTACTCAAGGGGTTTTGGTTTCCATTGATATAGCCTGGCCAGCAGATAGTCGATAGCTTATCTCGGCTAGGAGGGAACTGAAGGAGCTCTTCTCTGCTCGTAAGCCCAGTGACAAACATGCAGACGGGAGCTTAACGACAACTTGTCCGGGTATATTTGAAGGGCTAAGATTGCAGTTGGTTCTATCTAAATTCTAAATAAACCCAAGTGCTGCCTTTATTTTGAAATCAAAGTTATGCACAAATAGATTGTGAAAAGTCAAGTGCTGATAGGGGTTAGAAGATAGTTTTAACAAGGAACTTGAAATACATTTTAAATTGTTAATTTGGTTTTAAATGTGAATTAATTAAGGCTGTTGTATTAGGTTTAAAGATAATTTTAGTTGTCTTAAATACTTTGTATTACTTAAAATTACTTTATATGTCTTTTATGCCTAATTGGATTTATTTATATTTATTTTAGCCTAAAACTTTTAAGTGAATAAAAAAGCTTACGCATAAAGAGTCACGTAGGCATTTCTTGGGTTTTTAAAGGGGGTTTTGGGTTTAATATTCTTATTATCATTAAAAAAGCATTATTTATTTTTTATTTAATTCATTGTTCAGCTTAATTTATTAGAATAAAATAATATAAATTAAAAATAAAATAAAATGAAGAATACAAAATAAAGCCAATATCTTCCCTTTACCCTCCACTTGCTGCTCTGCCAAGTGTGTTAACACTCAATCTATTCCCTTGAATCCACAATGTTTGTTAACTACTTGATTCCGGATACCGGATTCGGGATTCAGAATCGCTGGCGTGCGCCTCCTCGAAGCAGAGGAGTTGGGATATCCACAAGGAAACCCGAAAAAAGGAGCGGCGTGCGCGCAGTGCAAACAAAAAGGAGAAAAGTCGCGCGCGCGGATTCAAGGATCTCAGGGAGGAAATCGAGAGGGAGAAACGGATGGCAAGGGAAGTACCCATGTTTTACACGTGAATTATGATGATGACAAAAAGGCCCAATAAAAACAGGCAGAAGAACATAGAAGTGAAGGTCTAAAAATTGGCATAAACAGGAGTTTGTCCTTCTGCAGCCGAAAAGATACACTCGTGTATCTCATAGATTTTTGCCTGTATCTTCTGCTGCTGCGCCCGCCCTCATCCTCCACACCACGCGACGCGTTTTATGGTCGCCTTCGTTCGTGGAATTTATTCAATTGATACGAAAATTGCAGCAATATAAATGCAGTGCTGCCGATCGGATCGAAGGGTACTCCGCTCCGCTCCTCTTCGGCCATAAAGCCAGCATATATAGTAAAAGATATAGAAGAGATATAGCTTCAGGGACGCGTGGCGAAATGCCTGGCAATTTGTCAGGACAAAAGTCAGGCTTGAAGGTTGAGAAATCGAACTGAGAGAGAGACGACGACCCAATGATGTTGCAATTATTGAACCTTCTGTATTTTCAAATTTCCATCATTAATAACACAGGCGGGGCACCAAGGTTGGTCGGTCGGTCCATTGGCCCATGGACGCTGAGGACTTGCTGCTGTGACCATTAGCGAGTTTCGGCGGAATACGCGTGAATATTTTCCCCGAGTTTTGTGGCTCTAACAAAAGGCCTCGGACTCGGACTCGGACATCGGAGCGCATCAATTGAAGGTGAAGGCAGTCGCAGGACAGGCAGAGGCAGGGGGGTGCCCATTTTTAGGAATGCCTATGGAAACGCCGCAGGTAACCCTGCCTGGCAACCTCCTGACAACGCGAGGCAACTCAAGAAACCCCGCGGAACTTGGCCCAAACTCAACCTGGACATTAACGGTCCCAGCGAGGAGCCGGTGCTAGCATAAAGATCGCCCATAATTATTCATCTTGGGTGGGGATTCCTTTTACAGGAAGAGCGAAAGAGAGATCTCTGGGCTAGAGAGAAACTGTATATGCTTCGCCTTGGAACGGAGAAGGACCCCTTGCTGGGTTTGTCAACGCAGATGCTAATCACAACATTAGTCGCCGAGATTCCACTTCAGGATCAGGATCAGGATCACAAGGAGGAACCCAGAACTCTGATGGTTAGGTTGGTCTAACCTCGACGTTGGGCGACCTTGAGCCCTGGGCGTATAATTGCAATTGGATGGTACTCCCCGGTGCATGTCTTTGCCCCGATGAAGCTGTTCCCCGGTGTATTTGCCAAACAGATAATTATTTGTAACTAGTTAGCAGCAGGATCTGCACGATAACCTGCTGAATAACCTGCTGGAAAGTAATCTATTGGCAGGATGAGGAGGATGTGCTTGCTGTGTGTGGTCCAAGGTGCCGGAGCGGGCAAATCTGGGGTTAACCATGAAACGAAGATCCTTTAATTTGGTCAACTTAATGGAGCAATTAGACAAGGAGTTTTTAGGGAGAATAGAAATTAAGATATTACGGGGGAAAGAGAAGTTCAAGAAGTTGAAAAGAAAATATCCGAAATATTTAAGAAAGTTAGTTTGAATATTTATAATAAATTTTATAAAGGTTGAGGTAAAGAGTTCTTAATTTCTAGTTTGTTTTTGAGCGTAAGGAGTGCGTAGTTTCCTGGTTACTTGGCTTCCTAAAACCTCTTTAAAAGCCTCTCTACTCCTCCACCAAGTTTCCTTTTTTAACGATCTCTCCTCTTCGGAAATCAATATCTGCGATATCTGAAACTGCTGCAACTTTAGTGCCTGCCTTGTTTTGTGACATAAAAAACTAGAAACTAGAAGAAAAACAACCACAAGAGGCTGTCAAAACGTAGCCAAGTAATCCCAAAACAAATCCCATTCCTTTGATAAGGAGCTGTGTGGTTCGGTAGTGGACACTCTTGAAGAAGGACTACTCCCTCTAACTGGAACTCCACGGGGCTGCCACTCGAGTGTGGTGCAACTATTTACTACCGTTTTCGAGTATTTTTCAAGTCTTCAGATTCCTCGAACCAAGCATTAAGGCTTAAGTAGTCGTAAAAACTACTGCGAAACCCCACTCCGAGATGCAAATGGAAGTGGGAAATGCGATTATGGACCACACACGACACAAGAGTCGAACTCTGGACCAATAAATACCAATGTGATTTCCTTAGCAAAATGCTTAGTAGGAAATATAGTTGGAGGGATATGTATGGGCTGTGTGTGCCTTAAAGTCTCTGCCAGATGAATATTATGTCGACAATTAGTCTCAGGGAAAATGTAAACAAACTGTAGGAGTTGGAGTTTGAGTTTTCGAGTGTAAAGTGGAAGAGTTTTTCCAGAAATTTGTTATCGGCCACGGAGATTCCTGTGGGTTCGGGTTACGCCTGGAAAAATGTATCGAACTGGAGATCTGCTTTCTCTGATTTTGGAGATCTCGCTTGGAGTATGGTAATTTATGAATAGCGCCGCACTGTAAACACAGAACTTTGTTCCCTAATAACCAAATCGAAATAACCAACATAGCATGTAATAGGAGCAAACAAACACTTGACACTCCCGCAAGTGGCGCTGAAGGATCGTTGGGTAAACCTATACAATGTCCTGTATCTCGACTCACTCTGGCGTGGAGCCCAGCCCCTAGATCTATCTCCCTCCACTATCCCTTCTTTAAAACCTAATTTTTTTGTGGGTCGCACATGTTTTGCCATCATAAATCACATAATGTTATGGGTGCGACATTTCGTGTCGTCCGAAAAACGCACATTTTCACACTTTTCGTCGCCTTCGTAATTTGAATACTTTACGAGGGACAGAGAGTGGGATCTTCGATCTTCACTGGAAATTGTCCAAACTGAACCCTTGGGCTCATTATTAATTACCGCCTTGTCTTGGATTACGTTCCCCTGGGTGTTGGGATGTGGGGTGTTTGTTCGTGGATGGTCAAGTCACCTATGGAGCCCTAGATCAAAGGTCGCCTCTATCGTTACATTTTCTCCCTTCATTAATATTTCACGTAATTAGACGTGAGCTCAAAGCGTGAACACGCTCCACAGGTGTTTTCTTTCTTTCCACTTTTTTTTTTTGTTAATTGAAAAGTGCCTGGTGCCGGGGTTTTAGATCTCGCGATACCCTAAGTGAAACCATTCATGCCAATTCAATTAGCCTTACAAGTTGATACCCAGCTGATCTCCAGGTTGATCCACGGGCTGATCCACGGGTTGATCTTTAGCAATTCCATTATTAATTAATCAAAGCCTTGTTTTTGAAAGGTAGACGGAAAGTCTAAAGCGCGCGCCCTTAACCCTTGGTGGTCTTGAAGGAAAAAAGGGAAGCAAATTGATGTGTAGGAAATTTCATTAAATTAAATTGTAAACTATTAGTTTTTAAGCCTCGAAGTTTAACCAGATTTATAGGGAATATATTGGGAATGAAGTAGATTTGAAGAAATTAGAAAAAGGGGTTTATATTTTAATTTATTTGTAATTATATTGGTGATTATTTTTTCTTTAAACGGAAATAACTAAGGGTAAATTATAATATTTAATAATATTTATAAATTTCCCTTTAATAATGAAACAGAAATCAAAACTCAATATAAGCAAGAACCCATCATAGCATTGCAAAAGAATCGCTTGGCGTTACGCATCTTATTGTATTTAACCCACCTTCCTTTTGCAATCATACTTATCTCCCCCAATGGGTTAAACTCCCGTTCCAAGCATTTTGATTGGCGGTTGGCGGTTTACTTTGGGGGCTGCCGCTGTTACCATTGCCGCCATGGAAAGCCCAACCACCGAACTCAACTCAACTGCCGGATAAGTTAACCACCGACAGTGCCACCTCCTCCTCCATTTCCACTTCCCAACCACCGAACCCAACTGCGCTCCGCCATATTGCTAAATCACAAACGCAAATAAAGCATAAAAAGGGAAAATAAATGGGAAAAAACAGTAAAGAGGAGAGAAACAGCCGGCGAAATATGAAAGTCGACCGATGTTTATGACAAGCGCGGCGGCTAAAATCAAAGTCAATGCCTGGCTTGGTCACCAGAGTCACCAGAGTCTCCGTCGCGCTCTCTCTATCTTTTTCTCTATCTATCTCTCTCTTTATCGTAAAGGTGTAGTGCCGTTTTATATTTTATTATTAGATTTTTTTTCTACCGACTCATCCTGTTTTTGCGACATTTTCGTGGCCTCTTATCAAAAAAAAATACGGGTTGGCTCCGTTTTATAGCCGCGCCGCGTAGAGCAAATAGCGCCGCCGTCTGTACTAAATGCTGATGATAATGAGAATAATGATCATGATGATGATGATGTGGGGGAGTGGTGCCCCCTGATAAAACCAGGTGAATGGCAGGGCCTCCTCTTTGGGTGTGTTAGGTGTTTTAAGGTAGCTGGCACAGCACCATTGAGGCGTAGATATTGATTTTTTGGGGGAGGAGCCAAAACAGTGAGTCATTCTTGTGAAAGGAAGTCCCTAGGTGTAACTAGGAAAACTAGAGGTTTAAGGGCTGGGAAAATCTTTATAAAATAACCTTGAAATTAATATATATTAAATACATTTTAAGTTATATTTTAAAATAAGATTTTAAATTAAAAATAAGGAATAAATAAGAGAGGAACAATGATAGTAAATCATTATTTTCAATGGAACTCCCTAGTTTTAATTTCGGGATAGAGGTTAAAGGGCTAGAAATAATGTTTATAAAATTCCTTTAAACATAATAAATAATATAATTATTCTATAACTGATTAAAAAGTTGAATTTAATTAAAAAAACAAGGAAAAGTAATTTTGGAAAGCCAAAATATATATACGCTTTTAGTTTGCCATAAGATCATGACATCTAATCAAAAATCTATCATAACTAAGGCAAAAATTCATTAATTTCCATTCGGAAAGCTTTTCTATGCTATTTTTTTGTAGGCTAACAAATCTGCATACTAAAATTAAATTTTTAAGAAATCAAAATTTTAGTCAATTTTTGACAATTTTGATGATGTAACACCTTATCAAATTTCGTAAAAATTGAAAAAAAAAATTATTCTTTCTTTTTTGGCTAGAAAGCTTCGTCTTTTAATTCTTATCAAAAAAATATATGATTTATGGGGTCGGAAATGACTCCTTCACTGAAAAAAAAACATAAAACCCTTAAAAAAGATCGGAAATATTGGAATATTTTAAGATGATCATTTTTTGGACAAGTCGAAGTTTAAAATTTCTGTAACTCCGTCAAAAAAGCATTAAATTTAATTTGGAAAGCTTTTCTATGCTAGTTTTTTCTAGGTTAACAAAACTGTATACTAATTTAAATTTTTTTAAAAATTCAATTTTGTGTCGATTTTTGGCAATTTTGATGATGTAACCCCTTATAAAATTTTGAAAAAATTTACAACAAAATTTTTTTTGGCCGGATATTGCTTAATCGACTCGGCTGTTTATGCTGATCAAGAATATATATGGTTTATGGGGTCGGAAATGGCTTTACTTTTAAGTGTTACTCCAAAAAGATGCTAGAAATACCTCTTTTATTTAAGGTTAACTAAATTTAAATCCTGAATTTAAATATAATTTAAATTAACATTCTCAAAGACTAATTTTCCCTTTGATTTGAAAAGCATATTCTTTATAAATACTATTTAGTTTCTTCTTAATTTACTTTTCTCTTCACCTGCTGCTTGAGGTTGCCCCTGAGACCTAACCCTGTTTGAGAAAACCCTTTCTATCTCCGCCTTACAAAAGGATTAATCTAATTATTTTGGCAAATATAGAGAGCAATCCTTTCCCCGGGGAAGGTGTAACCCTTAAACCTTAAACCCTTTTCGTCTGTTGTGGGGGGAGTTGCCTCTCGCAGCACTAATATGACCAGAGAAGTCAACTGCCAGAAAGGATCAATCTAATTATTTTAGCAAATACAAGGCGGCGGCAACAACCCTTCTGCGGACTAAATCCTTTCTGGATTCGCTACACTACGCACTTCGGAGAGTCTAAATCCGTAGATGCAGTGACTCCTTTTGCGAGTGACAAGGCCACAAAACCTACGGACGAGGCTACGAAGGATTACTAATCCTTGGGCTACTCCTTTTGTTCGCAATACCGTTTTCCAGGTACGGCAATGGTCGTGCGTGAGGCCAAGGAAGGAAAGGAATGCATCTTGTATCTTGTATCTCTTTTGGGAAGGAGTAAAAGTGCGTCGCGCCCACCGCAATGGCAAAGACAATGGCTCGAAGCCAACATAGAAGTCCAGTTCAGGATGCAGAAAGGGGCAGCGAATTTTAGGGTTAGGAGTTCCAGGATCGCCTGCTTGGTTTTACGACACCCAAAGACAATCCCTGAATTCGAACCCGAAAACTCGCACCCTGGCTACCTGTATCTCTGCCCCTTTAATTACGCTGGTAAAGGGTACACCCCTTTTTTCGCTAGAGAAATATCGTGACAGAGAACTGTTTTGGTTGTGGCATGGTTATGGGTCGGCCATGTCCTTGGGCCGCGACAACAATTCGCGAAGTCGCGGTGGGCGTGACGCCTTTATGGTGTGTTTAGATACTTTTCGCAAGCAAATTCAAAAATCGCAACAATGCCGCATGCACCCGTCTCCTGAACAGCCTTGACTTCTTCAGAGATCTTTATTATAATGTTCATATTTTACCTAATTATCAATGCGAGAAACTCAAGGACTGCTTTTGGCTGTGAAACAATTTTTGCCAAGTTTTTGGCGTTTTTCGCCAGGGAAATATGTATATCTTGTCTTCTTGGAAGTACTTCTGAAATTGATTTGTTTCCCCTAGCAGTTACTCTCTATCTCGTTCTCTGTCTCTGTTTCTCTGTGTTTTGCCATGAAATCGCAAATTGCCTTTGAGTTGAGCCTTGAACCAAGAGGAGCCTCCATCTCGAAAAAGCAATGCCTGAGAAAATTTTGCTGCTTTGTAACCCCTTCCATGAGGCACTTTTGAGTGCTATTATAGGAAATTGCTCCTAGAGATGGAACCAAAGGGAAAATGGTGGCGGGAAATCAATGAAAATGAAAGAAGAGTGGAAATTTGTTGGGTTGTAGATGGTTTTAGGTATATATTCTTCCATTAAATCATTTAAAAACTATATAAAATAAATAAACTCCCAAGTTTTTGCTCACAAAATAAGGCAGACAAAAAAGTAGCATACCAAAATGTTACAAATTTTGTAGAAAAAAACGAATAAAATATCAATAATATATATTATCAATTCCCCGAATAACTTCCATCAGTAGCTTCCTGATAGTAGCTTCTCCTTCCCTGGAAAATTCACAGATTTCCCTTAAAAGTGAAGGTCAAAAATACTTGAAAAATTCGCCTTAGTTTTCCCCTCAACAAAAACCTAGTTTTTAGTGGAAAAAATGCAAAAGGCAACCTCTGGGCATATGGCCCACTAAAAAGTCATTTTAACAATTATATTATTGCCTATGACTTTGACATTTTTCTGCTCTAAAAAATCTAATTTTATTCGTGGAAACGGCGAAAAAAATACCATAAAATATATAAGACAAGGAAGCAACGATGAAAAAAACATTGCTAAAAACCGGGTCAGAGTCCAGGAGCCTTAGAGTCAAAAACCAAGGGTCTTCGTCTCCCATCTTCTGCGAAGGCAAAGTTTTTATGATGCCAAAGAAGCGACTAAATAAGTTGTCATTTTTCGTTTTATGATGATGATTTTTGTTGTATCTTTTTTTTTGCTCTGCTCTCGTTGTTATATTTTTTACGCTCTACATTTTCAGATTTTTGTAACGCATACTCCCATTTTTTTTCCATTTTTCGCTTAGCAGGATCCTAGGACACAATGGCAGGCTACTAATGTCGGCCAGCAGGGCCGAGGGTTTTTATAGTTTTTTATGGCTTTATGGTAGGAGGCAATGACTTCTTTATTGGTGCAAGAGGAGGAGGTCCAGGAAGAAGTTTTTCAGGCCTTTCCATCTTTTTATGGTCTATGTATCTTTCCGTTTCCGTGACTTTCAGTCGGAGGATCAGATCCTGGTCCACATGCAAATATATGCTCTCTCGGCTCGGGGACATGTGTGTATTTCCCCGTAATCCTTTTTTGGCCATGTGTTGACAGCAATAACAATAATAATAATAATAATATAAGTACCAGCCAAGAGCAAGCAGGAAGTCAGTGCCATATATCACGGCTGGGAAATATTCGGCTCTGGGTCTTTCATGTCTCCACACACTCCGCCTGTGTTTGTTGTTTATCTATTTATTTATTTATTTGCTTTCGTACACTTATGACATGATGTTAATTACCGGGGCAGGAGTACTGGAAGGGGTTCTACTTCACTTTGAAATGGAAAAGTTCGCCGACTGTTTGTCAGCTGTCAACAGCGGCGACAATTGGCCGAAACGCCACAGACAGAGACTGTAGTTAAAGCTGTCCGACTTTGAGTTACCTTCCGATGTTTGAACGGATCGAAAAATCCAAGAGATATTTCCGGAGACACACGCAGCAAAAAACCCCGCAGGATCAGCGTCTTTGATCTTTTGGGAAAGTTTATGTTAAATTATTGTCTAAATATTGTTTAATTGGCTTTCGGATCGGTTTGTGACGAAGTGTGTCGCAATGGGCTTAGTCTAGGGAGTCTCTCTCTCTCAGTGTATCCTGTGTATCCCCTTGATCCTTGGTAAAACCTGGTAAATCAATGGGAATGTTTCTTGTTTTGCCAACTCACAGGATTAGCCGCTTAGATCCATTGCGGAAATACTATGACCAAGTCGACAAGTCAAAGTCATGGGAATGTACACAGGATTCGGAAGCAGGATAATGGGATTTGAATTTTCCCTTTTTTGCGAGGTAAAATTTATAATTTCCCAAAGTGCGGAAAATCCAGGACAAAGGAGAGAGTATAGATTTTAGGAAGCAAAAATATGTCATGTGATTGGATTTAAAAAGCGCCTTTAATGTAAGGAAAATCCAACTAGGAAAATGTTGTGAAATATATATTTGAGAACTCTAAGAACTTTTTACAAATAAACCACATTAAATATGATAAATGTTTTGAATATATAAATAAATAATCAATAAATATTTGAGAACTTAATATATTTTAAACCCTAAAAAATAGCTTAAAATTTGTTTACTGTATTTTTTTTTATAGTTCTTATTCATTTATAGCCTAATTATTATATTTCCCATATTTTTCAAGGTGTCTTAAGAAAATTACCTTTTAAAAAAGGCACCTGTCTGCCCCAGAATTCAATTACAGTTTATTAAAAGATCAACGAGGTGAGTAGCATGAAACATTTACAAGTGAAAAACTCATAAAAGATGATTTGACAAGCCTGTCTGGTTGAATATTAAAAATTCAAACCAGAAACTCTAGAAATTAAATTTAAATAGTTTATGCCTAGGTAAACGGCATCAAAATTAAGTTTATACATTTTTAACTTTAATTATAATTTATAAAAATTAATTGAAGACTAACTGACATTTTTAAATAATATTTACTATTTTAAAACCAACATTTCTTGATCAAAAATAACATATAATTTTAAATTTTCATTTCAATTTACTGCATAAATTATATTAAAATCTCAAAAAAACTCAAAGGATACCAATAATAAGCCCATAAATACCCCATTAAAATGAAATAAAGCCCCGTCTTTATTAATGTAAAATATGGCTGGCATATCCTGCGCCAGGAAGCAACCCTTTCCGGTCAAAAAATCAATCATTTTCCCCGTTTGATTTCCCACAAAATGGGAAAATTACAATTTTCCAGGCAAAACGCTTTGAAGCGACTAATTGAATTTCCAGATTAAAGTGTAAAAAAAAATACTGATTTGCAATTGCAAATTAAAATTTAAGTGAAAACGAATCTCAGGGCAGAAGGGAGACATGCGGGCAAAGGGACAATAGATTACAATATCCTGGGGCGCAGGAGGACAGCAGGGTGGAGTTGGCAGCTGTGCCAAGGGATATGCATGTGGCACATGCGCCTGGGTGGGATTGGTCCAGGAGCAACACCAGCACCAGCAGCACCGGCAGCAGCAGCAGCAGCAGCAGGCGGCAGGCAGCAACTTCGGCGGCAGCAGCAGCAACTACGGCAGCAGCAACAGAGGCAACAC
The DNA here is from genome assembly GCA_008042715.1 of Drosophila bocki. Taxonomy (NCBI): domain Eukaryota; kingdom Metazoa; phylum Arthropoda; class Insecta; order Diptera; family Drosophilidae; genus Drosophila; species Drosophila bocki. The sequence continues at coordinate 107,042 of VNJY01007300.1, forward strand.
CCGGGCAACACCAACAATATCCAAGGCTTCCGCTTGTTTACGGAAAAAGCCAAAAACCCAAAAGAGAGATACAGCTACAGCAGATACAGATACTGCTGAAAGGCAACCACCAATCGCAGAGCTCCGTATGGCAGCAGGTAGGCGTGGACGTATCTGCCATTTCCAAGTGCGACAACCACCCCGGCCGAAAAGGCCCAGCTGCCGTTGGTCCGGACCAGGCAGCTCCCTCTCCAGGCCTCTCTTCACCACCCCTCTCCTCTGCACTTCTCGGGCGGTTCACAAAAACGGGTCCGAGCGTCACCGGTTGCAGTCAGTTATTAACGAGCGCTACTCCCGGCAGCAACACATCAGCAGCAGCAGCAGCAAAAGCAGCAGCAGCAGCCACGTACCCTCAGCAGCTCAAGTCACTCAAAAAAATAGAGAGAGAAAGGAATACACCAAAGAAAGAGATAGCCAGACCAGAGAGAGCAACACACACACTCGATATTTTCAACATTTTGAGTCGGAGAGCGGCCAACGGCAAACGAATTCAGTTTGTGTCGAGACGTTGTCCGAGGCACGTCGCAATCCATAAGAGCGCTGCAATCCCACAGATACAAATTTACGCAGATACATAGATACACAAGTGCCAAATCCAACAACAAAAGTGCAGTTTTTGAGATATAACAAAGAAAGAAAGAATATTAACTACCAAAATATAACCAAAAAATAAACCAGACAAGTGCAATGTCTTCCACATCGGCCTCGCCCATCAGCAACATAACCGTGGACGACGAGCTCAACTTAAGCGGAGAACAAGGTGCGTTTACCAGAGACAATATCTGTTAGATACTCGGGGAAAAGATACAGGGGAAAAAAAGTGAACAAATGCCGACGGCTAAATGGATTATTACTTTGGATTTTTGTGTGGTTTTTCAAAGAAATTTTAAAAGAACTTTAAAGTTAATATTTCTTAAAGTAAATTAAAGCTTAAAATTTAAAGTAAATATTTTTTAAAGAAAATTAATACTTTTAACATTTTTAAAGCCATTTCAAAGCAATTTTTCTAAAAGATTTTACGAAAATAATCAAAGTTTATTTAAAAACAAATATTTTACCACAAAAAATCACTTTCAAAAGTTGTTTAAATATTTAAATTTAAATCAAAAATATCTCCTTTAACTCCCAACTAATTTTACAATATTTTTCTCAATTATTTTTTAGACTTTGCTGAGGAGGATTTCATAGTGATCAAGGAGGAGCGCGAAACGAGTCTCTCTCCAATGCTGACGCCACCGCACACGCCCACCGAGGAGCCACTGCGGCGAGTCCATCCTGCAATCAATGAGGAGGCGGTGGCCACCCAGCTGCACATGCGACACATGGCCCACTACCAGCAGCAACAGCAGCAGCAGCAACAGCAACAACAGCAGCAGCAGCAACATCGCCTCTGGCTGCAGATGCAGCAGCAGCAGGCACAGCAGCAACATCCGGCTCAGTATCCAGTTTATCCCGGCAGCCCCGCCGATCCCGTGGCCGTGCATCAGCAGCTGGTGAACCATTGGATCCGCAATGCAGCTCTCTACCAGCAGCATCAGCAGCAACAGCAGCAGCAGCATCCACACCATGGCCATCATGCACACCATGGGCACCCCCATCATCCTCATCATGCTCATCATCCCCACCATGTTCGTCCCTATCCCGCCGGTCTACACACCCTTCATGCCGCCGTTGTGGGTCGCCACTTTGGAGCCATGCCCGGTCTGAAGCTGAGTGGCTCCAGTGGAGCGCCAGCTGGAGCTGGAACTGGTAGCAGTCGGCCAAAGAAGCAGTTCATCTGCAAGTACTGCAATCGGCAGTTCACCAAGTCCTACAACCTCTTGATCCACGAGCGAACCCACACCGATGAGCGTCCCTACTCCTGCGACATCTGCGGCAAGGCCTTCCGGCGGCAGGATCACCTCCGGGATCATCGCTACATACACTCCAAGGACAAGCCCTTCAAGTGCAGCGATTGCGGCAAGGGTTTCTGTCAGTCGCGTACTTTGGCCGTGCACAAGGTTACCCACTTGGAGGAGGGTCCCCACAAGTGTCCCATCTGCCAGAGGAGCTTCAACCAGAGGGCCAACCTGAAGAGTCACCTGCAGAGTCACAGCGAGCAGAGCACAAAGGAGGTGGCTTCCACCACCAACGGTAATCCCAATGTGCCAAGCCAGGCATTGAGCTCGCCTCAACCTGAGAACTTGGCACAACAACAGCACCTGCCCGTCCTGGATCTCTCTTCATCCTCATCTACCTCCTCCACTGTCTCCGTTTCGGTCTCCGAAAAGCCCAAGAGAATGCTGGGCTTCACCATTGACGAGATCATGAGCAGATAGATTGTTAGGAGAGCTCTAAAACCCAACACAACCTGGTTTCTGTTGAGAGAGATTCAGAGAGCATCGTCGACGCCGCCAGGCATGGGAAATGCCTGGAATGGAAAACCGAGTCGAAAGCTGGCCAAAGGTGGAAACCGCTAAAGCCTCGCCAGCCGCAGCAGCAGCAGCACAAAGCGCAGCCCCAGTGAGAAGAAGCTGTAGTCGAACAGTCAGTCATCCGCCGTGCAATTAATTATTGCATAAAAAAAGAAATAAGAAAATTTAAACAAATGCCAAAGTCCAAATAGCAGAGGGAAAAACCTGATGAAAATCCAGGGAGAAAAGAAAGTATCCTACACAAGAAAGACAAACAAAAAACACAATTCCAAAACACACACACAATTGTAAACTAAATAAAATCCTAAATATAATTGTAAACTATACTATAACTATTATTATTATTATTATTATTGTACCTTATAGTTTGTAAATGTTATGTTTCCCATAGTTCAATCAAAACAAAACACTAAACCCAGAGACATACAAAACCTCAAGCCCAACTTGGTTATTGAAGAAAGACTGTTTTAATAATTATTGTATTTATATAATAATTTATAGTTTAATAGTTGTAATAGTACACAAATTACACTTGAATAAATCAAATCAATCTTAGGATTGTTTAATATTAAAAGAACAACTTGATAGAGTGTCATTGATTTAAAAAACAAAAAGAAACTTGTGACTTGGCACAAAGATACAACGATCTCATTATAGTCTTTAGTCTGTATATAGTAGATGTGCATAAAATATATAAATATATTAAATAGAAAAGTAATTTTCAAACTGAAATTTAAAAAAGACTTTTCTTTAAAGGAAAGGGTATATTTTTGGGGGATTTCTTTGTAAATTTTTAATAAAATTCCAGGCTTATGAAAAAGGTTCTACGAAATATTTTACTAGGTAAAGGTTTCTTGGTCTTTATTATTTTTTTTATACATTTAAACATTTTTTTAAAATATTACTTGCTTATAAAAATTGTTTATAAAACATTTTACTATTTAAAGGTTTCTTTATCTTTCTTTTTATCAATTTTCAACTCTTTTTAAATCCGGAAATATTAATCTTTTTAATCTTCAACAATCTCTCTTATCTCTAGGCCAAAACACCCACACCTTTCTAGCTACTTCACGCTGCCAAAATAACTTATTTTTGTTACCAATATCCCCATTTGGCCATAAGTGTTGCCCATCAAACAGCAGCTGTCAAAATTTATTAACCATTGGCATAACTCAGGTTTTATTATATGAAAATCTACATTTTTTGTGGATTTTTAAAGCAGCTCTATTAATTTTTTCAGGTTGCGCCGATTAAGTAAGCAGAAGTCGCCTTAAAAAAAGGCCACAACTGTCGCAAAAGTTTATTTATGAAATCAAATTGAATTAAGTTGGTGACTTGATCTCGATTTTGTTTTGGTTATGTGTTTTTGGAAATTTTGAAAAGGTGTGGTCTTTTGGAATATTTATGGTGGCTTCTTCTTGTGAAATAGTTTCAGGAACGTGCCAAATGGGCTTTGAAATAGGTCTTATATTTTGAGGTTTTCCATTATCTTAGATGAAACCTATATTCCTTTGCCATTTCTCCAGAGCACGCTTCTTCCTATGAACTGTCAATTTTAGATTGTGATCTTTGTTTCGTTTGAAAATCAACCATGGAATTGTCTTTAATTGAGGCCTGAGGTCACTCCAGGGGGAGCCCGCATTATAAGGTCTACATCTGCCTCATTTGCTGCTCGATTTTCCACAATTTCCATTACCATTTTCTCTGACTCCTTCACCTTGATGACACTTGGTGTTTGTTTGAGTTTCTTTGTCTTTTGGCTTTGATTTTGTTTTGTTTTTCAAAAAAATATAAGAAAGGAAAGGCCAACGTATATTCGCCAATTGATGTCTACATTTGGGTTTCCTTTTTTGGCCAAGGATCCTAGACCTGACAAGTATCCGGGACGCGCCCCCTTCGGGGCCTAGGACAGTGTATCCCCTGCTGTGGGTTTTGGCCAGAAGGCTCAGCAAGATCCTGGACAGGATTCGGGACCTTATCTGTCCAGATTTGGTTGGTCGCTCGGTCAACCGTAGGACCTGTGTATGTGTCTGTGTGTTTTGCAACACGTCACCGCAGGCAGTCGCCTAGGTCGAGATTTACACACACACACACAGGCACACCTTGTGTCCCTATAATTGCACTGCGTACAACCAAAATATTTTGTGAAAGTCCCAGCGGGTTGCCAGGCGAGGATCCTTCGAGGCTGCTTCTTCCTGTGCCTGAGATTGATAGGTGTGTTGTGTCTGCATGGGGTTGTGTCCTTTTTTCTTTTGGGCCACAATTAAACGTATCGGTTCCGCAACTAGGGTGGCCAGCTCTCTCGTATCCTGCGGCCAATGTCCTGGCCATTGTAAATTCTAGTGGGCTGGGACGTGCTGGAATAAAGTCGCCTGCCAAAAGTGAGCCATTTACTGACACAGGGGCACACAGGATCTTACTTTTTTTTTTGCTCCTACCGAGCATGCAATTTTAATGAGCTGCCCCTGGGGAAGACGAGGATCCACAGGACACTGGCCATTGTCCCGAAACACGTTCGCACTTGGCCTTGTTTGTTGAGAGGAGAGGGAGAGACCACCCAGTAAAGTCTGAGAGGGAGAGAGGTGTCCAATTAAAACGTTGCAAATCAATTTTCGGCTTCGTATCGAATCGAGGACACGCTTAAAATGGCCGCTGACAAGACACACCACACCACACACCACAGCACACACTCTTGGGATGCCCAATCATAATGATGATGATGATGATGATGACAGCATTACCGCCGTAACATAACTTGAAAACTACACAAACTCGCACACAAAAGTTGTCAAGTGAGCCAAGCCCAAGAAAAAAATGTTGAAAACTAAAAAAAAAACTGAAGGAAACTTGTCGTTCGTAATTGTACATTGTCTAGATTGTCAGCTTTTGGAAGTGGTTTTTGATATGCGCCGACACATCGCGGCATTGCCACTTCACCAGTTCCATTTCTAGCCAGGCTTTCAGGGAATATATAATTGGTAAGAATAATAATAATTGGTGAATGATGGTGCTTGGCAAGCAATGGTAACTTGGAGCATACTATATGATGGTTTTTGTTATCTTAAATAACTTTTAGATTTCAAATAAATTCAAGGGTTTTATTTAGGAAATCTTTTAGAGGTGAACTTGGGAGAACCTTAGGGATATTTATGTATTTTTACTCTTTAATTCCATTCTTATTTCATTAATAAATATTTCGAATCAAAGAAACTAACATGAATCATACCCATTATCTCTTATCAAAACGCTTTATGGTTACCAAGTACTCGTGCAAAAAACCACTCTGCATGAGACACAGAAATATTTCATATCACATTCCCCATAAAAAAAAACAATTCTCTTCACATATATTTCCTACTCTGTATTATTTAAGCCCCCTTTTTGCTGGGCGTTCTTCGAGCACTTGATACACTCGCACCCCTTGAATACTGTTGACTGTGTGGCGCACAGTAGTTGCATGTGTCACAATGTCGCAGCCTAATTGCACTCTACAAGCGTAGTTACTTAAGGAAAAGAACTCGGAAAAACTCGGCTGACAAGCGCCTACACTTACAGTCCACAGACAGTAGAAGGGGTGGGGAAAACGAAGATACTCAGATACTGAGATACTCACCAGCTACGATCTAAGCACTAGTCGAGTCGAGGAGGCAGTCGCTCTGGGTGTTCGTTTTTATGGCCGACGCGTCGCCGCTATCGATTGACTATTTTGACACTTTTGTTTTGCCTAAAAAGGTGTTTTAAATATATAACTTACTTAGGGGCTAAATCGAAAATCTCAATCTCAACCGTAACACAAAAGCAACTGGGTTTGGGAGAGGGCACTGAGGGAAACAAGGAGTGATAAAATAGAGAAAAAATTATAATAATTACAGGACAAAAATTACTAAAAAAATACGGGTTTCTATTTAGACATTTAATAAAAAGTTAGGCTCCTAAAACATATTTAATACAATTTTTTTAAGTAGAAAAATATGTTTAACACTTTTTAAACCTTTCTTTAAATTGTAAATATTTTAAAAATGCTATAAAATTTAAGAAAGTGTTCAAAATAATATTTTAAAACTCCTCTTTTTTTTGTCCCAAAACCCTACATAAAAATCCATCTTAAACTCTATTTACACACTCATTTCTCTGAGTGTTTCTTCCACTAACAATTTAATCACCTGAGTAGATGATTTCCTCCAACCTGTCCTGACTTTTTCCCTGCCTTATCGAAAGGGCTCAATCTGGGCAGAGCCAAAGCATTAATTGACACCTAGAAGTGGAAATCGTAACCGGAGAAGAACCCAGGAGACAGGGATCGGGGACAAGGCACACTGCTGCTGCTGCTGCTGTCAATTAGGTTGCTGAATTTATCACCGGGCACAAATCAGTTTGGGTAGGAAAATTGGTTTGGTTAGCCCCGAAAAAAAGAAGAAAATCGAAGCTAAGAGAGCGATCAATTCCATGGACAGACACGACACCTCAAGGGGACCTCCCATATGGGTTTTTGGGAAGAGAACCTAATTGAATTACCGGGGTATAAAGGTGATATCAATTTAGTTAGTGTCTGACCAATCTTCCATGGTCTTTCTTTCCCTCTCTTGACAACTCTTTTGTTTGTTTGTTTTCCACTTGTCCACTGTCTGTTTTATTTTTTATTATTTCATCCTCCGTTCGTTTGACATTTTAATGCGCCCGCCTTGGCTTTGTGTGTTGGCCACACACAACAACAGGGCCAATGGTGTGATGGCCATAATCCGATATAAATAAGACATTATAAGAGGCTCCGCGCTCCTAAGCAGGATCTTCTGCGGGCTCACAGAGGGAATATAATTCCCACATTGTGGGATTACAAGGAATCGACGACATGTGGCGCTCAGAAAAAAAAAGCTTTTATTTTTTTCTGTTTTTTTTGGGTTAAAGGAAAATGACTAAAACCGAATGATGATGGGACTTGAGTCATGGACCACCTAACTAGAGGCGAGTCCGAGTTCTCGGCTCTCGTTATGATGCATATGTATATCCCTCCCATTATTCATTCTCAAGTGGCTCTGGCAGCAAATTCGATTAAGAAAAGTGAAAACAAGGCTAGGGTCAGGGGTGTGGGCCTTAGAAAGGGGTTAAGTTGAAGGGAAAAAGAAAGGAAATGATAAGAAAAATGATAGGTATAAGTAAGGATAATATAAATGCATAACGCTAATCTATTTTAATTCACTATAGAGAGAGCTATCTTCCATTTTCTACATGGGTTTTCAACAAAGAGAGCTCTGACTCAGCCCGTAAGGCGTTACGCATCTTATTTATTAATTTGTTTTTTTATTATATATTTAAATGCTAATTAGTTTCCCACTCAAATCCCAAAATTCTTATTCATTTCTGTGTCACTTCTTTGTCATTTCGTTGTCACCCTTCTTTGAGGTTCCCCCTCTTTTTAACTACGCTCCTGGTTGATCTGCTAGCCAGCGTTGATCGATTGATTTCATCGATTATGGCACAACAACAGTCAATGGTCTCTCTCTGGTCTCCTGGTCTCAATGTTTATTTGTTTATTTGTTTGTGCCTTGAGACACGCAAACAACACTGGGATTGCCAAAGGGAGAAGCGGACAAAACACATGATCAATTACAAGCCCAGGCAGGTTCCCCCCAAAATCCCGACAGAGTTCCCAAGCCGTAAGCCCACGCTCTCCGGGATCTCCCAATCCTCTCCATCTCCACCTCATCCTCCTCCAAAACCATGGGCAAGCTCGCACAGCTTCTTTCACTTATTATTAAAAGTAACAAATTATTTTCAATTGATTTACACACGCTGGCAGTTCAGTTCAGCAGTTCAAAAGCGGTACACCCGCGCAACCAAAAAAAAAAACCGATAAAAAAACCGAAACCCAAAAGCCAAAGCCAAACCCTGACCCTGAAAAAAAAAACCCCTCACTCTCGGGCTGTTGATTAACCACTCACTGGGAACATTTAATGTGTAATAACGATTTGTATCCGAGGCACAAAGTAGTTATGTTGAAATTCCTTTGCCGCCGTCGCTGTTTTAGCATCATTAATCATCTGAATGGGGAATCTTTTCAGGGAGAATCGAACAGAACACCTACAATCCGAATCCGAATATCCCAGTGGGTTCACATGGAGCTCTACAGAGATCTTCCGAGTTCCGAACAATGATCATCTTTGGGGCACCCAGGCGATATTTCATATCCCATAAATGGGCAACTTTTCAAAGGGGGGGTTTTCGGGGGTGGAGTATAGTACTTCTTCTTCTTCGTCTATGCACCGATTTAACGCCCCGACATTTACATATGTTGGTTCCCGCACCCCCTGAACTTCAACCTGAGAGAATCTCAATTGGCGTTGGCGTTTGCCCAGTGTACGTGCCTACAAATTATGTTTCTACACATTTACATGCCTCTGACATGCACTCCACGGCGGGATTGGGCACTGAGAGAAAAAAAGGGTACTTCCAATTATAAAAAATAATTAATTTATTAAGCTTAAAGTAGCTTAAAACGTTAACGGTAAATTAATCTTTAAATAGTAAAAGAATTAAGATACTATGGCATGTTTTTCCAGAGATCATTTTATATTCCTAAATATTCCGACTTTAAAGTTTTACAAATTAGTTAGGGATAGATTTAATATTATTATTCATAATATAAATGTATAATTTTTATAACAAATCTTACTACAAAAGCCTTATTATCCTACACAAAATATTTCCTTATTTCCCAGAATATAATATAATAATAAAACCTTCTAAAAATCATCACTTCTCCTTTAAAACATTTCAACATTTTTATTCCCACTGTAAGACCTGGTTTTCTGGCCAAGATTCAGCTTGGCTATATCACTCCTCCAGCCTCCACTGGCCAGATGAGATGCATCCAAGAGAGCCTGGCTCACCGGGGTGTCCCTGGGCATCAAAGTCAAAGCCTCGTCATCATCCATCGACAGTGTCGGTGGGTTTTTAGTTAGGTTCCTTCTTTATTTTGTTTTTTATTCAGTCTTTCACTGTTTTTGTTTTTATTTTTTATGTGTATTTTTGTTGTTGTTGTTATTTTGGGTGGGTGCCCCAGCATACCCGCTGAGCGATCATTGGGTTCGTTGAGCTTTCTACGTTAATTTGTTAACAACAATACGGACGAGAGATACGCGAGTGGCGGTGTCGCAATCGCAATCGGGGAATCGGAATCGGGTGGAGATGTGAGATCATTATGATATGGTAATTATCCGCCGATTGATTGAAGAGCGTTGAAAATTTGCCACAAAATTTTGAACTTAAGTGCTTTTTTTGGGATTGAGGAGGGGAGATCTTTGAAAGAAAGTTGATTTTAATGTGTTGAATTAAACTTGTTACCTTGAAAATAATTCTAGAAAATGTATATTAAATAAAATGTAATTTAAATGTAAGTTAAAAATAATTCTAGAAATTGATATATTAAAAAAAATTAATTTACATTTAAATTAAACCTTTTTAAGTTTATTTCTAAGGTTATTTAAAGATAAGATTCAATTTTTGGTATGTTTCCCTAACAAAATCATAGTTTAAACTTGAATAAAACTGAAATAAATGCCTTTATCTAATGTTATTTCTTAAATATTAATATCAAAAATTTGAAATACAATTTATATATAAAATATTTCAAATAAAATATAGTTTGTCGCGGTTCTAGACCAAAAAATCACTTTCTCATATTAATAAACCTTGAATTTATATTTTTCTTCTTACTCTTTTATTTTAACCCAAAAACCCATCACAAAACCACCATTAAAATCTCTCTTTCATTCACAAAAAAAAAAAAGAATCTCTAAGAATCTATTCCAAATATGAATGAAATCCAATAATTCCCATAAAGTTCCCAAACGGCGCGAAATTATAATATAAAAAATCCATTGATCTCCTGCATATAAATATGAATGAGACCCGCGGCTAGAAAAAGAATTGTCTGAATAGATTTGCGCGAGATGCTGCTGGGAGAAGAACCGTTCGTTGGCCATTTTCACATGATTATTATGGGAATGGGAATGACCAATAAAAAAAAAAATAAAAAGTAGAGAGAGAAAAAAATCCATCCCCACCGCCACTTTTACATATGCAGAAAAATAAACGTAATTCCCTTGCCCTCGTCCTCGCCTTCTCTCTCGGGTTGGCCAATTCGCCAAACTAATTTCAAGACCATATTGCATGATGTAGTGGGTACAAGAGGCGATTTTTATGTTAAGCACAAGGAATTCGGGCTATTAGCGCCAAAGGATTTTCTCATGGTTTAAAAATACTCAACGTGCGACAAATTTCGCCGCCGGCCATCTGAAGCACGAACGCTGCACGCGGAGCAGGCCGCAGTTGAGTTCGAGTTGGGCTACACATAGAGAAAAATTGTGGGGTTTGAAAATATTTTAGAAATATTTTAGATAAATATAAGTATTATAAATACTATAGGAATAAATTGTTGTGGGCCAGAGATCAAGCTAGCTGTGTTTAAAAATAAATTCAAATGTGACTTAATGCCAAAACCAAACGAATTTTTAAAGACAATCAAGTCAGTTGACTTTTCATAAAGCTATTTCTTATGCTTACCGTTGCAGCTGATCCTAGTTGGGAATGTTAAGGATATTTTTAAAGGTAATAGCTTTGAATCGAAAAATCACTTTGATTTGTCGCTTGTTTAGTTTAAAAAGTTCAAAAGTAAACTCTTAAAAGAAATAGCCACCACTTTCCTTATCATTAATGATTTAAAATATACTATTTTTAATAAAAATTAATACAAATAATTTAAAAAAAATTATAAAACATATATTTTTTCCAGTGCATTTTCAGTGCAGTGGAGGCGTGCCATAGGGGGAGGATTAAGGGGCTAGAGGAGTGCCTCTGACCGGCTGCTGACCGGCTGGGACTTGGACTTGGAGATGGAGTTGGAGTCGGGGCTGCGACTACGAGACTGAGGGCGACTGGGATAGGGCCCTGACTCTGGGAAGGGGTGGGTGATGGGGGCAGTACAACACATCTGATTGCTCGGTAGGCAGCGGCTTGCTTTATGGCAGGACAAACCCCCCTTTTGCCTTCCCCGTCCCTCTCGGCTGACCGCCGCACTACGCCCCTGCTTTTTCAGGTCGCCCATGACCGGTCAGAGTGTAAGCTGCTATACAGGAGCGGAGTTAGGTGAAATCAGCATTTAAAATATAAATTTTAATAAAATCAAGTATTATAAATATATAATCATATTTAAATGTGAATAATAAACGGAAAATTGTTAAAAAGGCGGCCTAAATTCAATTAAATCTCTATCTATTGTCGAAAATTTTTGGACTAGTTTGATAAAAACAAAATATAATATAAAGTTCTTAAGAGAAAAGTCAAGTCATTTAATTATTGTAATTTCTATTCTTTTTTTGTTACCGCTTTTCTGTACTTAACAAAACTTCATTCAACAAAATATTTTTCTAGAAAGGCTTCAAAATTGTTAAAAAAGACAAATATTTATTTAAACAAATCATTAAAATTTAGTTTCAATACTTTCCAAATCTCTTTCCCTTTAAATATTCCTATACCCTCGCCTCCAAGCTCCATCCCTGAACCTTCAAGGGGTCTCTCGCCTCGGTGCCCGCCTTGGCCGGGGCATACAATTTAATATTAAAGTTGATAAACATTTTGACCACGGCAGTTAGTAAGCAAACGTACGATCCACCTACTCGCCTTCTTTACCGGCAGCCACTTTGCCGCAGCTCCAGCCTCGCAGTGGCAACAGCACCACCGCCGCCGCCATCATCATCAGCAGCCGCCGCCGCATCAGTGGAGCTGGAGGGACGTGGTCGTGAACCGACTTTTGGGGTCGGGACTTGGACTCCGACTCCGACTTCGACTGGAACTCGGAAACTGGTGAAATAAATTCAGAAACTATGCCAGCAACAGGGGGAACGGCGGTGACTTGCGGTCAACTGATTGCGCCACAGATTCGCACTTAGTCAGTGGCTGACTTTTGGCTGACTTTTTGGGCGGCACGAGGGGGTTAAGGGCGGGCCAAGGGTTTTTTTTGGTTTGCGGAGGAGTTCGGGGAGGAGCGCATATTTCTGTTTTTGGGACATAAACGGGGGCGTGTTGAGCGCCAAACTTGGCGTGGCAATGAGCTTTTGGTAGTCAGTCGAGACGAGACAAGTGTGCGTCCAGCAGAGGGTCAACCAAAATGCCTTAAAATCAAGCTTAGGAATTAAAAAAAAAATATGCGGAATATGGAAAATAATGTTAGGAATGGAAAAATAATAATAAAATTATATAAAGAATATTTTGAAATATTAAAATGGGTCTAGGTAAAGGTGTGTTTTTGTTTAAAATTCTTTTACTGATGTTTAAGTATTTTATTAAATTTTTTACAGACTGATTTAAGGAATATAAACTAACTAAATTTATAATATTCCTTTGAAAAATAGTATTGCCGCACTTCAACTTCCTCTTAGTTTTCTTTAAAAATCAGACTAAAATTCCCAACTGACAAGTTGCAACTTGGGAATTCTATTTTAAAGACAATATTTTATTGTAAAGATCAAATATATTTCTGAGTAATATAAATAATAATCCCTTATATTTCAAGTGCTTAAGTATTTACAACAAAATTTAAATATATTTAAGAAAAATTGTAAAATTTCCCCCAAATTAGGCGAAATTGGAAACCAGAACGTAAACCCATTACAAAAAAGACCCCCAAAAACAATGGCAAAAGACCGCTCGATACACGTAATTTGCGTTGGGAGTGGAGTTGGAGGAGCTTCTTCAGCCCACGCCCCAGAGCAGGCTGGCTGGCTGGCTGGCTCCACCTTCGGCATTTTTTCTCTCTCCTGCAGCAGCAGCAGCAGCCGCAACATATATACACGTAACCCCCCCGACTCTCACAGATATATACAGATATGTATATGGATATATATGCTCGCATAAAGCTGGTTCCTGGACGGGGACCCACGGAACCGAACGCTTTTCAAGAAATCAACGTCCAACGCTCGCTCGCTGGCTGGCTGGCTGCCTCGATTGTTCCCATGCAAGGTTTCTACAAATATTTTTTTCGTGAATTATTACCTTCGTATTTTTTCCAGTTCGCGAGGAGTCAAATTGGTCGGCACACGCCTCGAGGGCACACGCCATTTCCCACGGAGCGCATTTATGGTTTGGAGCACCAGCCGCCGTCCGACCCCCTCGTTCACCCCTCCGAGGAAGCCGCACCGATCGCTGATCGAGGATCAGCAACTGGTTGGTTCAAAGTCGCGAGTTATAGGTAAAAAAAACTACAAAAAATCTTTACAGAATATAAATAAATAAATAATAAAGAAGAGAAAAATAAAGTAAAAATCAGGCAGGTGGCTGAATCAGACTTCAATTAGGTCTAGTCTCTGGCTCGGAGTTCAAAATGCGTAATCAAATCTTGGCCAGAACCCCAGAATCCCCTCAGCCTTTTGGCCAACTGTCAACTCTGTCCGGTTAATGTGCAATAATTGCCAACTGCCGCAGTTGCCAACTGTCTCGCAAATCAAATATCGCCAGCATCCTGCTGCGAATTTGATGCCTTTGAATGCTGAGAGCCTTTTTCGGCCTACACCTTTTGTGGCTAATGGGGATCGTGGTCACCAAGGAGGAGGAGGAGAGGGTAGGGGAGTTAGGGGAGCTGGATGAGCAGGAGGAACTAGGGGAGCTGCTCTAGAGGAAGCTTTCTAGGCTTAGGCTCCCATTCTCATGCTCAATGTGCAGTGCAAGCCCACGCATTTTCTCCTTGAGCTCTCTGTTTTAGATGTTGGGCCTCAGGGTAGATTAGTTTAATATTTAAATACTTAATGGGATACAGTTCTAGAAGGAAAAAAGGATTAAAAATATTTACCCAAAAAAAAAAGACTATAAATTTCATGAGATTGTTGCAGTTAAAATTCAGAGAAATTATCAAAAGGGAAATAAATGTTAAGAATGTTTATAACTAATATCTACTTCTGTTGCTGTTCTTCTGTTTTTAATTAATAAAAAAGATCCTCAAATAATAAATTAAAAAAAATATATCAACTACAAAGAATTATAAATTAATTTCTTCCAATTAATAAGTACCTCCCATTCCATCAAATTTCTCGATCATTTTGCATTTCTACTTCTGTTGCGACTTTTTTATGTTTTTAATTGGCTTCTCATAGATGGAAAAAGGGAGGAGGAGGCTTGTCGCTGGGCAGCAGGAGATTAAGAAGGATGCAGACATGGATGAGGAGTCATGTAACCCAATGGTCTTCTGGAGACAACACACAGACACACGCACACACTCTTCAGCACTGGGGCAGAGGCAGGGCAGGGCTAATAGAAGTGATGTCGATAGCACTTAAACACGATATCCGTTTCAATTTGTTTGGATTCTTCAATTTAAAAGGTGATAATTTTCTACTTTATGGCCCTCGACATGTGGGCCACCCATAAAACTGATATCGGAGTAGTGCCTGTCTCCGTTCCCTGTCTGTATTTCCCTCTGTCCCGTCTCTCTCACTGGTTTACCTCTGTCTGCTCTGTCTCTATGTCCCTGAGTCTGCAACTGCATCTGGATTACAGTGAGAGAAACCAGGTATTCTATACAAGAAGGATTAAGGATTAATGATTTTCTTTATAAAAATTGAATACATTAGATTTTAAGATAACTTTTCTTTAATATATATTATTTATATTATATTATTTATATTTAAGATTTATTTACTTAAATATACCTTATTTTCCCTTAATATCATATAATATTTCTCCCAGTGCCTTTTGCTGTTTGGGACAATCTTGTCCATATACATTCAATACACGACGGTGGTCAGTGTCAAGTTCGAGCCGAGTTCGATTCTCGTTCTTTTTGGGGGACTGTGGACACTCGTATCACTCGCTTAATTTGTTATTCGCTGGTTTTCACACTTGATAATTGTGGCAGCGGATGGATGGCTTGGGGGGATAAGGAGGGATAAGGAGGGACACCACTATAACCAGGTACCAGCATCAACCATCGTCGGATGATGATCACCACTTTGTGGTCTGCTGGCTGGCTGAATGTCTGGCTGGCTGACTGGCTTTCCGCTCTCTGTGTGGGCAGTTTCATTGCCGTTGTTGATGGTGATGTTGTTGCGCCTGCAATGACTTCAGTTTATCAGTTTCCAAAGTCCAGGGGAATGTCTATATCTTTTTCTCCTTCTTTTTCTTCACTTTTTGTTGTTGTTTTGATTGCCGAACTGAACTTTAGCGATTTAATGCGTATAAATACACACGCAGACTCGTTAAAACAAACAACAGAAACAGACACAACCAGTCAGTTGCCTCTAAAGTCGGAGGCGTTTTAGCATCGCGTTTTAATGGCCAACTAAATCAACAGACAATTAATTAGACATTCGACTGCGACAATGGATTCGGATTCGGATTCGGAATCGTCTTGAAACTGGATTTTGGAATTGGAATCAACTGATCTGTTATGTTTGATGATGCAAATGCAAATTGCTTTTTACCAATTCGCTGGGTGGTCCATGTCTGTCTACGTCTCTTCCATGAAATAAATTCAACGGAATTGAATGAATGCTTTGGATATTAGCATAGCAGAGATCTTGTGTTTTGTTTCGACAACTGATAAGCTCGAGAATCGATGGGGGGAAATCATAAAAGCCAGTGTTTATTTTTGGCCAGACAATGAGTCTATCATGGCTGACTGAGAGAGGGAGAGATCAGTTCTGATCGCATGAGGAAGAGGTTGGTGAGTTTGGGTTTGGCAACAAAATGTGACAATGAAAACGAGGTGACGATTTGGTCAATGGGTCTGGGTCTTTAAATTGATTTGATGGAACATTATGGAGGTTTATAGATGTTGCTAGCAGGTGGTAACTAAAACAGAAAATTAGGAGGGGTTTTTTTAAAGGTTTATTTAGCAAGACTTCTAATTCATTTAGGTTTTATTAATATAATATTGTTATGTAATTAATAATTTACCAAATATTTTCCTAATTACTTCCTGTTAAATTCAAAGCCCACATTTTTCATCTATTACTCATAGCAGCTGCCAAAAAGTTTTCTCTCATCGAAAAAAATTGAGTATGCCCCAAACCCAAGCTCAAGTCGCAACAAAATTTTAAACATGACAACGTTGGAGGCGGCGGCGGCAACATCTCACCATCGAAATCGGCCTTCTTCTTCTGAAAAGCCCCGACAATCGAAACGCAAAGTCGGTCCGAAAGAGATACTACACAATACACAATGCGAAATCATATCACTAGACATGGCTTACAATAACAGAGTCCGAACTTTGACTGAGTGCTCTGGGGCTGGGATCGGTGTTGGAGTCGGAGTCGAAGATTTTACAGTGAATAACACTGCGCTCTCCAACAATGATATTAAAAATAACAATTGTCTTCAGTGGTCTTTAACACCCGCACCGCTGATAGACAACAACAGCGAGGCAACACACACGAGGAAAAGAAACACTTGAGTGGCACATAAAAGTCACATCGACAACTTCGATTGACTAAAGAAAATATTGTACATGAACAACGGCGATCGGTCGGAGAGCATTTTTGAATACCTGAACAATCATAAAAATAATGACGTTGCACATTCCTGAGAGCGGCAAGGAGATCGGAGGAGCGGATCCCCAAACCTCCAAGCCCAAAATCCAAGACCAATCCAGCTGCCGAAGCTGCTGCCGATGATGAGCTTTTCTCTTTAGTTTTTTTCTTTATTTTTTATTTATTTGGAGCCACACAGCAAGGGAGCTGGAGGAGCTGCAGTTGTTGGCCAGAAGAGAGCTTCATAAATTAGTGATATTGCATTATTATGAGCTGACTTGGCAGCGGCGGCATGGCGAGGTCAACGCGGCGTATGCGCAATTTTTTTTGAGCGGAAAAAGTAATTCTTACAAAGGTAAAGGTTTTTGTAATAATTTTTGTAGACTATAAGAATACCTTTTGATAATTGGGAAATATTTTAGAATTTTAAGAGGTTTAATAATCTATTAATATATTTTTTTTATATTATATAAAATTCTTAGAGAGTTAAGTAATCTTTTATTTTGATCTTATTTTATTTTCTAGAACCAAAGAATTCCTATTGCTTAAAGAAATATATTTCTTCTTATATTATAAATTTCAAATATATTATATTTTAAAATTTAATCTTCCTTATTCTTTAGTCTAAAATACTCTCTTAACTTAAATATCAAAGTAAAATCCTTGCGGCTTTTTGCTTCCTTGGAAATTTCTTAAACATAATGTTGTGATTAATGAAGCATAGCCGAGAACCAAAACTATTGACAGCTTATCAGAGTCTGTCCGCTGGCCACCGACTGGAGTCCTGGGCCATCTACCCAGAGACGTCTCAAGAATACTCCTCTGACTCCTCCATGGAGGAGACCGGAGGAGGAGGCTTCTGGCCAATTGTTGGTTTGCGTGTTGCGTTGACTAAAGACTTCAATTCGGCTTCAATCATTTCATTTAACTGATGATGCGACTGCCGACTGCCGCTGCTGATGGACGGCATTTTTTTGTTGTAAGCTTTGGGATTCTGTGGGATTTGGGATTGGTATTGGTACTGGGTTGGGATTTTCTTTATTTCTTTCTTTTATTTTTTATTATTTGTTGGTGGCATCACGCAACTGCCATTTGGATCGTTTTGGCTACCATAACAAATTATATTCGGTGCGAGAGAGAGCAGCCTTTGGGGCACTTAACTACTTTATAGCTCCTTCAATATCGCATACACTTGTGAAGATCGGGATCGTCGTGGTCTTTTATGGGTTTTATAACCGGGGCCCCAGACACACACACACAACACTGAATATTTAGGATGGGGCCTCGATATGGTCATAAAGTCACAACGGTAAAACTCGGGCGATATTCTACACAGCTTTTCTAAGTTTTTGTTGTATTTTATATGATTGAAAACGTCACAAAAAAGAAAATATAAAAGAAGTAAGAAACTGATTTCCAACAAACGCCACACAATCAGGGGCTTCTTCTCATATCGCACTTCTTGCTAATAACCCATTTTAATTGGCCATCAAAGTCACAAAAAGAAGAAAACTATACAGGAAAACCCCCAAACGTGGCTGAGATTATGGATAATAGCTGCCAGCGTATCAGTTCCAAGGGCCATATCCATATCCCCATATCCACTATGGTTGGCTATAAATTTTTCTATCGGCATACTGCTGTTTTTTACTCTTTTTCCAATATTTTTGTTTCTATATTCGCCATTGTGTGGGGCCTACGATAATATCATCGGGTTTTTGGTTAGGGAATTTATATCGTGCCAGGTGGCAGCGGCGGCGGCGGGGGAGCTGAGAGCTCCGAGCTCCGATATCAAGGCGGCAAGGCAGCCGCAATATTTCACCGGCTGATGGATGGAAGATAGATCGCCGCACAATAAGGGGATACGGGTTACGGGTTACGGGATTATGGTCACCTTCCGATGGTGTGATATATAGACTCGGCTCGGGTGGTAAACATAAATCAGGAAAGTGAGCTCGGCACGAGGAAAAACTGCCTAATGACAGATTTTTTTTTCCTGGTTAAATAGATATCAAAACCTGCTGTTTCCTGTGGAAATTCGCAGAAAGATAAAAATAAAATAATAATAATAAATGTAAAATAACAAAAAAAAAAAAATTAATTAATAATAATAAATACAACAAAATAATAATAATAATTATAAAAAAATATTAGTAATAAAAAAAAATAATAAAAAAAAAAATAATAATAATACTAATATATACAAAAAATAAAAATAATAATAATAAAAATATATATAAAAAAATACTAAAAAATTAATAATATTAATAAAAATAAAAAAAAATAAAAAAATATCAAAAAATATTATAATGAAAGAAAATCTATCATAGAAAGGTTTTTCATTAGGAAATTCGCTGTTATTATCTGTATTTAGTTACTTAAAATGTTTTTTAAATAAATTAAACCTTTTAAAAATATTAAGAAATATTAATATTCCAAATTCTATTCCCTTTTGTTAGGAAAAAACTTCAAAAAAAGCCAAGGTACCCATAAAACTTATTGCTTACATTGTTTTTAAATTCTTTCACACAAAAGAAAGTCCCTCATCTTATTTAATTTTCCCCTAAATATATTTACAATACTAAATCACGGAATTAAATAACCAAATCTTTCAAAAAATCCCACTGCACGCGCTTGAACTGCGACCTTTTTGGTAACTTGGCAGCGGCTTCCTTGGCCATTGGCCAATAAAGGCAAAATTAAGTATTCAAATTCACAAGCTGATGCGAACGAAAGTCTGGAACCTGGAACTGAATCTTGGACTCTCGCTGGACCAATGATGATGATGATGATGATAATGCCACAGCAATAAAGCGAATGGCAACTGAAATCGCACAAACTGGTAGTTGCGTTGTATTTCTGGGCCTGAGCTTTTAAGCCTTTTAAACTTCAATCAAAAATTTCTCAGGCACAGCGCGCCCGATGCAATAATAATAATAATATTGTAATTTGGCTTAAAAGAATGCTTGGAACCTCTTTCTCTGAACTCTGGCCAGACCCGAGACAGATGCCAACACGTAAATGCTGCGCAGGAATGGTATGGGATGGATAGCTACCAAAATTGCCAAGAGAAAAGGTATTTTATGGCGATGCGAGAACAGAACCGAAAAACATTCCTTGATGAAATATTTCCCACTCCTGCAAAAGGAGAACTCTTCTCCATATACAAATTGGCTAAGCCATTAGTCTTGGCCAGGCCAGAAACGGGCAGCAAAAGTTAAACGTTTTAGTGGCTGCGCTTAAGACTTTTGCCGCAATTTTTCCACTTGAGATTTTTGGAGTTTATTACGGCATTATAATGCCCGACAGAGTCTGAGTCGGATACTCCGTCTCCCTTCTGGTTCCCACAATTTGTTGTCGCCCCCAAAGAGGCTCCGGGGCTATTCATACGATTCCAGGGAATACACATACAGAATCCCTCTTTATTATTATTGGGAAAACAATTCGATTCGAATTGACTTCTGTCGAGTGCCGTGTGTAGAAAATACTTTCACGTAAATGCAGCGATAACAATAAGCTACATTAATTGTTTGCCATTGTGAGTTTCCCCCTTCGATTTTCTTTCTTTCTTTGCTTTTTTATTTTAGATTTTCCGGAACAATGGAAATAAATGCTGACGCGCAGTGGAGGAGGAGGAGGAGGAGTATGAGATCCATGCGATTCCACAAGTGTCTCTCACTCTCCCTGCTCTTCTATATTTTCACGCACATTTTGTAAAGTGTTTAGATAATCCATTGTTTACGGGGGATGATGATCATGATCATGATCATCAAGAAGAACAAATACATGAAAGCCGAAAAAACGTTTGGTCATTTTTTTGGCAGCAGCAGCAGGAGCAGCTCAGGGAAGATATTGAAATTCGTCTCACGTTTTGTTTTCTTGTAATTGCAGACCAAAAAACTTGGCAGACAAACAGGCATCCAAGATTGGTCATGGAATGAGTTTGGAATTAGTTGAAAATTTAGAAAGATTTGTATATTTTGAGTAATGGAGATGCTACTGTGAAAGAAGGGAGAAGGAATATTGATTTATTTACTAGTCACATATTAAATTGCAAATAAATTTCAGGAGAAAGATTAGTAAATGTGAAAAAGTAAAGAAATCTCAGAAATTAAATTACCTAAAAAATATTTTAATTTATTTAACAGAAAGGTAACTTGAATATTATATTTATTTGAATTTTAATATAAATATATTCCAATTATAAAAGGGAAATGCTGTTATGAAAGGTACAAAATATGATGGAAAACTTCTCTCTTTTTTAACCTTTTGTCACACCTTTTCCAATCAATCAAAACTTCCGCAACAATTCTATAAATTCCGAACAAATGAATGCACTTGTTCAGTAACATCCTTATTTACCCAAAAAACCATAACCATTTCATCTTAATCTATCAACCACCTTTCAAAATTCCTTCAATCCATCCATCTATGGGTTTAAAAAACCCTCTCAAGCCAAAGAAAAATATATAAATAAAAAAATAACTACAGAAATCAAAACTCAATGGTAGTTTCAATAGCAACAATCGCCTTTCGGGGCATTTTAAGAATAACAACAATCACTAAGAAAGGAAAACGCAGGCAGCCTCACAAGAAATGAAATCGAATCAAATGATGTGTATGAAAATGAAAATAATATAAAAGATAAAACCAAACCAACAACAGAAGGGGGAAAAATGAACATACAACACATGGGCAGACAATCAAAATCAAGAAAAATAACTACAAAAGCGCAAAGTATCGGCGATGTTTTCAAAGTGAGGGTGAGATGTTACTAATGTGCACTTGTAAAAAAAAGAGAGAGTACTTATGAGGAAAATAATGATAAAAGGTCAAATATAGTATTATATATATTACGATTTTTATTAAAAAAAAAAAAATCTTTATGAAGATCCTCAATAAAATATTATCAGAAAGGAAATATCTCCTTCTTGATCATTTCTTATTACTATTTTACTATTTTTTTGCAATTTAAAATCCAACAAAAATATTTAAAAATTCCAAAAATGATCCCAAAGTTCTCTAAAAATCAACATAAATTATTACAAATTTTTTTTACAAGTGATCATATTCCTATTTCCATATTTCCTGCAAATTACATCCAAAGAATATTCTAAAAATGAATCAAATGATCCCTAAGTTCTCTAAAATTCTAAATAAATCTGTACAAATATTTTTCCCAGTGTACCTGTTGCTGTTACCATGTTACCATGTTGCCTGCCGGCGCTGCTGCAGACAACCAACATTCAGCTGAGCCCCCAGTCCAAGTCGAAGACAACAACATGCAAAGGCGCAGAGACAGAAACTCTTAACCTTTGACGCCCCGAACAATGAAGTGGTTAAAAGCAAGACATTAACACACAGACATATAGGCGGCAACAACAACAACAATAAGAACGACAACAACAACAACAACGACAGCAACTCGAGATCGAGGGGAATGACAGAAATTAGTGAAATTTATTATTGATATCCACTTGAATTTATAGAGCAGCGAACAAAAGAGGTAACCCTCGTTTCCCCCCATCGAATAAAAGGTGTATCTTTGTGGTGGCGTCGTATTCCAGCTGCTGCAGCTGAAATTGATGGTCGAGCATGGTTTTTGGCCCGATCTAATGCCGGTGATAAACAGGTTCGTTCGGTTGGTAGGTGTCGCTGGTGCCATAAGTTATGGCCAAAAAAAAAAATGGGAGAGAGAGAGACAATAAAACGCACACCGGGCAGCAGCGCTAATAGCCGATAGCCGATAGATACTTAGATACTTGACTCACCGCTGCGACGATCTCTGAACCAGAATCGTTTCGAATGCGCTTTCTTCTCTCCCTCGTTACCAACTTGATTTGCCTTCATTGTGTGTTTTTCTTATATTTTATACAATATATTTTCCAAGCCACCCAGAACACCCGCAGCATCTAAATCGAATTCAAAGTGTGGGGACAACATCCAACGGCAGCAGCGACCGAATTTCCAAGAAAAACTTACGCACAACAATGAAGTTATTTAGGGGTTTTCGAACATTATTGATTTGAAATATCACATGAAATAAGCAAAGTGCGCGAGCAGTGAAATAACAGGCCAGATCATCGACGGCTTCTAGGTCCAAGAACACAACTTGTTACACTTAGAATAAAGTTGGGACTTTTTATAGATTTTTGAAGATAATTTTTGGGCACTAATAAACTTAAATTGAATTACCTAAATAAATAACGTATAAATGGAAGAGATATTTAATTTTTAGAGATAAATTTAGTTAGGAACGTTAGAACCAGTTGAGAATTATAGGTGCTCACGTTGGAGACTTTTCAAACCAGAAGACAGATTTGTTTTTTTTAATATAGAAAAATATTTTATGTTATATTATGTTACTGATTATCCCTTACACTTATTTTTTCCGAGTGTAAGCGTTATAAAAAAGCCGCCGAACGCTGACCACACTCCACACTTGAAGGCTGATGGGTTCGAGTGGCCAAGAAGGAATGGGGCGAGTCTCCAGCTCAAGACTCAAGATCCCAAAGAGATCCTCAAGTTGCCAGAGACGCGAGGCAGAAAGCTGAAAAGTCAAAAAAAAAAAAAAAAAACTTGAGTTGTGGGGAGGAGCACACTCTTGAGAGACCCTCGTGCTCGTGCCCTGTTTCAAATGTTTCTTTTTTTTTAAGAAGAATTGTGGAACCTTTAATTAAACGGTGGCCTAAAATATGCAAACGAGCTGGGAGTTGGAGAGTCGGAGAAAGGGAAACGGAGAAGAACGGAGGCCAAGTCCGACTCATAACTCTTTTTTTTTTTGGAGCAGCTGGCAGGCAGCAAGCGCACTTTGCATATACTCTCAAGGCGAAAATCCGCTGCTAAACGGATCACGCCCCATTTTCAACACACAGAATACAACATATATTCAGAAGAACATCCTTCGGGCCATTCTTTTTTGTTGTTTTCGGCAGTCAGGTGGGAGGATCCAAAAGCTCGGCCAAGGCTACCGAAAAAAATCTTCAAGAAATTTGCATGGACCGTGAACATTTTGATTATAAAGGTTTCGCTTTTGGAAATCTCATTTAAAATCGATTTATGCAAGGAATTAAAATTCAGTTTTCAAGACCAGTTCAACCCTTTTGGGTTCGCAAAAAAATACAACAAAAAAAATTCAGAGAAAAAAGAACTGTCCATCAGAGGCGGCTCCTCGGCTCCTACGAAGTTAAGAAATTAGTAAAACTCATTTTGCATTTTTAGCCTCTGGGCTTAAACTTAATTCGGAAGCACAGCAGGAGGTTCTAAGTAAATAAATGGTGCCTCCAGTCGTCGTCGTCGTCGTCGGAGTATCTCTCTCTCGTGTTTGGTTCGTTTAATTTGCATTTTATTGCAGGTCCAGTGGAGCAGGTCGTAGCTGTTCGGAGACGAAGTCTTGGGTCTGCTGCGACTGCAGCCAATTAAGCGTATATTTGCCACGCTTTACAGCCCCGGCGACTCCATTCGGAGGAGTGTGTGCTCTACTTTGGCCAAGAAGCGCAGATAAAAATGATTAAAGGCCTCCCTCTACAGAGCCTCCAGACAGCGCTTTATATTAATTTGTGTATTATATATCCTCGGCAAGGATGCTATCCTCTTGGCTTTGAGAAATTGAAAGTGAATGCTGTTTTGGCGCTCTCGGTAAGGCAGAGCAGGAAATGAGTTGCCAATAGAACAATCACGGGTCACCATAGGGGGCGACGATTTGTTTATTACCGCGAATTGTTGGCCCACAAAAAAATAAACGTAGTTTGGAGGGGAATTTAGAGTTGGAGGAGGGAAAATGTCTGGCATTTATTATATCATATCCGGCTTGAATTGGCTTTAGGGGAATAATGAAACATAAGAGATTGAACTATGACTACAAAAATTATATACAAATTATTAAGTTCTTAGAATATATATTCTAAAATTTCATAAGATTTTAGCCAGAAAAGCTATGGGTTATTCATACCCAACTTTTACCTTAAAATTTGTATTTATAGTAGATATTTTTGTTGTACTATTTACGCTTTCCCCTAACCTTGTTTATCCAACCATTTCCATGTCCCTAATTTTACCTACAATTCGCTTTTTGACCCAATGCGAATGCGAAATTGAAATACATTTCTTTCTCACGTAGTCTCTTGCCTGTCATTAGCTCAATCAAAGAAACGTTAAATCGCATCGCGCATCAATTTGTTGGCCATTTAGGCCTTTGGTAAGAAAAAAAAAAAACACCATTTGGCAGGCAGGAACAAAAAAAAAAAAAGAGACACACGGTGACCGCGAACACGAAACGATGTTTTATTGGGGTTTGGGTTTAGTATCGGGACCATCAGACACATGACTTCTTATATATACAGTAAAGCATAAATAAAAAAAAAAATTAAATAAACCAAAAAAAAATTAATTACATAAATAAAAATTTTATAAAAAAAAACAATAAAATTAATAAAATAAAATAAATAAAAATATAATAAAAGAAAATATTAGTTTAATTATAATATGTTTATTTTTAAATAATAAAAAATAATAATATTAAATAAAAACGAATATAAAATTAAAATAAATATAACGAAAGTGATTTTTCTGTTTCTTTTCCAATTAAATTAGCTCGATATATAAAAGAAAATATCGATTTATACAACATATATTTTCAAATATCAATATCCCAGAAATAACTATACTAGTTCTCTGTACGAAACCTCCACTGTAGCACAACCCATGCCCCATTCAGCGATGCAAGACGAAAAGACTTCGTTCGGCCGTCACTCACTCACTCATTCAAGCCACTCATTCGTTCATTCAGTCACTCAATAATTCGGCAGTTGTACTTATGTCTTTTACTACTTCTGCTGGGCCTGGGCTGGGGCTGGGGTCCGCGAGAAAATTGCAACAATTTGCCGCATTACGATTTTGGTCCGTTTGCGCTGCAATTAATTGACAAACGGAGCCCCTTCGACCCCAGAGATCTCGGGGGACTTGAACCGCACACCACATCACACCACACACACTCTCAGAGTTTCGTTTCGGTTTAGAGTTTGGAGTTGTTTGAGTCTGGGTATATCTGGGCATGCAAATTGTATTGAACTGATTCCCACGAACCAACGAACGAACGAACGCCTCGGCCAGATGGCTTCGATTGTGATTGGACCCCGTTCTCCGGAGACCAGAGATCGGTTCCGATCGGATCTGTGAGGCATGCAAATCATTCGCGGAATGTTTACGGGGGAGAAAAACACATTTCACATTCGCTTGGAGTGTGTGTGTGTGTGTTGGGTGTGTGGGAATCGAAGGCGAGTGTGATGCATAATCACTATGGACATGGCCCGAAAAAACAATTTGGAAATTGGACAAACATTGCGGGAATTGTTTCAAGGAGTTGGGAATTATTTACTGTGAATTTTATGGCGCCAGGGAAGACTAAGGGGAAATTATGGGAATTTATGGAAATTTATGAAGTAATATTCTATATATGTAGAATAGAATACTACATATTACCTTTAAATCTAACCTTAGCAGCAGTCCCTATCAAGTACTTAAAGACACCTTTTACAACCCCAAAGACCCATTAAGTAAATCACAAGTAAGGCCTCTAGGATGATCCAACCAAAAACGAAGACCAAGTAACCCGAGTCCCAGAAAAACCAAACCAAAAGACCCTCCCAAAAATAATTATCCCAGTTTATCCCACATTTTCCGCTGCTCTCTTTCTTTCCTTAAATACTTTCCCCATTCCATTAACCCAAGTAAAAAGAACCACACATCTGCAAATAAGATGATCTTTGGCCATGCGCCAACTCATTTGTTGTTTGCTCGGCTCAAGAACTATGTAAATAGACAACAATTGATTCGGAATCGAACGAAACATCGGACACACGAAAGAGATCTCAAGTACTTCGATGGGTCTTGACCTACGGCAAAAGATGAAAGGAAGTATTAATATTTCCTAATCCATTGTAATTATGATTTCCCTGCCATTGTTTGTTGTCGCAGGCAATGCAACCTGCAAAAGACAACAAACATATCGGCGGCGGCAAGGTCTTTTTTACTTTTTTCTCTTCAATATTTTTTTTTTTCGATAGATCAAATTACCAAGTAGATATGTCAATTCCTCACCAAAAAACTGGCGATAAGAGATCTGCGTCAAAAGTGGAATCAAATGAAATAAAATAAAACCCAATGTGTGCGTGCCAACCGCAGAATTATCGACCGACTACCGCCTGTCTTTTTTTTCACCAGAAATTCAGAACTGAACATGGCCTAATCTCTGTCAGGGATTAAATAGTTGGTCCAATCAGCGGCAACGCCTGCGGCTAATGAGCTGCCGTCTGTTCCAGGGAATCCCAAAAATACAAGAAACCGAAAAATAAAGTAGAAAAAACGTACGCCCCTGATAATTACTCAGTTCCAATAAAACCAGAGGGGAAAAAAAGAAAAAAGTCACTCGAAAACAATAGACCAGATGATCGGTGTTAAGCCGGTGATCTTGGGCGATCTTATCTCAGGCCTAGATGTGTGTTATGACTTTTACTTTTCTTTGTCACGATCATGGTGTGTCGCTTCAAATCAAAGCAGCAGATTAATAATTCTACAGCCGGTCTTGGCCTTTGCCGATCCGATCCATGGCTTGCGATCGGAAAGATGACAAGAGTCGGTGGAAAAATCAAAATCAAATTAAAAGACAGCAATCAATAATTTGACACGACTTGGGGCGATCGCACAAAGGCCGAAAGACAACCCATGAGGATCCTTACACAAGAAGAAATTATGTTCTAAAAGTGGATTTTTAATTTAAAGCAAAAGCTCTTGTTAAAGATGTCAACATTTAATATTTTCGACTGTAAAAAATAATTAATCTGGAAGCCCTAAGGGGGCTTTTAACGTCAATAAACTGTTTTCAATGTTTTCTACTTAGAATTCTCAACTGGTTCCAGTCATTAAATAATGGTAACAAACTTAAAATCGTAATTACAAAATTATGATAACCAATCTCAATGTTTCTAAGGTCACTGTTTAATTTTAATTTTGAAGCTTTTGATTTTCCTAAATCCAGGAAAAAAAATTATATTTTTTGCAATTGAAGCATTGTTGTAAGAACCCCCTTAATTTTTTCTAGTGGATCCATCGTATCGTTTGTCGGTGTCCCGTTGTTCCACCTGGGTTTTTGGCTCTGGCCCTGGGATCTTTTGGAGCTCCCCAATGTAGATTTGTACAGCTTTTGCGACATTTTGTATGAGGCGATGGATCGATCCAATCCAAATCCAATGCGATCTCCGCTCTTTCCCGTACTGGATATCCCGAATCCCAAATATATTCCGCACTCTGAATCCCGCTCTTGCTCCCATGTCGCCTGCTATGTACAACATCAAGTTTTATCGCTGATCGTGATCATGTAATTCCAGCCCACGCATGCGCACTCGGCGCTCGCTTCGAAGGAATCAAGTTTAGCGCATTCTTATATTCAGACTAAGAAGGAGGATGGAGACGGATACTTGGGCACTTGGGATGAGACGGAGACGTAGGCTCTACGACTGGAACCGGGGGACCTTGTGACAGATGGTTGTGAGGCTTCAAGGCATTCCCTTGGATCGCCCAACCCAATGTGCGGCCCAGGAAAAGGCACACCGGCAAAGGAAGGGAAAGGATAGGATGCACAGCACAGGAAGAAGGAGCTGAAGGGACTGGTTTCTCCTTACACTGAAGAAAATAAAAGGGTATTATATTTTCAGATTATTCAAGGGTTTTTATAATACAAAAAAGTTGAAAAAAAAGTTGAGACCTTTAAGTCCCTGAGGTACGATATTGCTATCATAAGAAGACAGAATCGAATATTATAGGATTTACAAAGCTCTAGGCTACAGAATATGCTTTCTTTATTTCTTTGAACTATTGCCTAATTTACATTTTGTTACAAGAACCCAATTTTTCACAGTGCAGCTAGCTTTTTAGCCTGTGCGATCTTTATGTAAACTGGTACTTGAAATTTGAAATCATGTACCATTTGCCTTGAGACAGACAGCCAAGCTGGAACTGAGACCTGCGATGGGATTGGGATTGGGACTGCGATCTCTGGGATCCGGCAATGGAGCCTGGCAATCGATGATCGTGTCCCTGAAGAGGAGAGAGAGAGAGAGCGGTTGAATTGAGACGGCGGCACAGGAAACGAGCATTTAAAAGCGCGACTATCGAAATATAACGACATTAAACAAAAAAAATAATAATAATACAATAAAAGGAAGCTTGTGTCAATACAACAGAGTTTTTACCTTGGAATGTGTAGTAATCTTTTGATGAGCGCCGCCATTCAGGATGATCCTCAGATCAACACAGAATGATGATCATCATCAGCATCATCGTCGTCAGTCTTAAGATTCACTAAGCGACATAATTGCTACCGTGAGACAGAAGAAGACTCGAAATGTAAAGACTTGGGAGGATTGCAGACTCCCGGACTCATTAAAAAGCCTGCGATCCTAATGCGCTCCAATCAAACACACACGAAACGAGCATATGACATGTTTGTGGATTATTAATCATGATAATATCTGTATAAATGGTAGAAAACACAGCAAGTCTCGGCGGCACAAATTGCAATTTAATGCAAAAATAAATTGCACTTGGAGCCCGACACTGGAGAGATGGAGTTGGAGCTGGAGTTTTTTTTTCTTCTGGAGTCGACAGCCAACCAACCGGCAGCCGGAGCGATGGCAGCTCCCATGATTATTGGTCATTTACTTGGGCCGTTTAGCGCATTAAAATCGCAGTCTCTTGGGGTTTTTTCTCCACGTTTCTTTTCTGCATACAGAATATAAGGAAATATAATTGACAGTTGAAAAAAAAGCTCATGTCTATGATTGTGCTTCGAATTGTGATTGGGTTTTGTATTTCTTCTCACTCTCTCACTGTTTCTTCTGGGGAATAGCGTGCGAGGAGAATCATTTCAATCATCAGGCCTCGGCTTCGGGCTGAAGAAATCAACGCGTTGACTAATGGCCACAATTTGCAAATGCTAGCACAGGTTCATGCACTCAGCGAAAATGTGAAAGGAATCAGTTGAAGGAGGGAGAAATTCCCAGAACCTTTTACAAGGTGTTTTTTGTTCTCCCATTTGTGATCGTTAATATTTAATAGATTCAGCCATTGTTTCATATTTTTTACTAGGAATTTTTACGGCTGCCTTTTATGAGGGCGGAAAAAACAGCTGGTTTTTTATCATTCGATCGTAATCCTTTGGCTTTACTTTCTTGGTCTTTCAAGATCGCCGATCGTATTGGATTCTTGAGAATTATATTTCTTGGTTTCGATATTGAAGTATTTTAACATAATTATTTTATATTTCTTTGTAAACGATTTTAACATTCAGTTCCCAAATTCTCACTTGGGAATTCTAGCAAAAATCAGTTTAAAATGAATTATTTGACTGTAAGCTGTGATTTCCACAAAACTTTTATATTTTTCTCCCTTAGCAACAGTTGCTTAAATTCCTCTGAAAAAAAATCTCAAGGTTATCAGTACCTTTAAGTGCGAAAGTACCTTGCAAGACCCCGAAAAAAGAGCTCAATTTCCTAGGAAAAATCATAAACAATTGCTTGCAAAATTATAAAAATAAATATAAACGTAAATAATCAAACTACACGAAGTGCGAAAGAGAGAAACGGGTAAGAAAGAGAGGTATCGAGTTGGGCAATTGGAAGAAAAGAAGAACACCCACTCAAAAATCAGAAAAGACAGCGCCACAAAACCGGTTCTCTCTTTTTCTCCTGATTTAGCTCCCTCTCTCCGTTTTAAGAATGTGTGCGTGAGCGGGAGACTAAAGGTGCTCAAGAGATCAAACTGAAAACGTGTTTGCACCTGGCTCTAACTCTCTCCTTCTCTCCGATCGCTCTTTGTAGACAGTGATTTCACAGTTGATCCCTCCAGTTTTCTCTCTCTTTTTCGTACCGATAGAGAGAGAGGTAGAGAGAGCTCCTAGTGAGAGAGAGTCACTGTGATCAACAAGTGAGCGCAGGTCCGCGATCCGTTGGCAGAGCAATGGACTTTTAGTTATTCCGTGATCTTTTACCAATATTGTGTGCAGCGACGGCTGATTCGACGTCAGGAGAACAAGAAGAAGCATCCAGAGAAAATAAACAAAAAACAATAGTTACTGTGTTACACCTGTGTGCGTGTGCCTGTGTGTGTGTTAATTCCGGAAGTTGTGATTAAGCGGAAGCGGAAATCACTATAAAGAACTCTCCTATAAACTCTCTTTTGTGAAAAAATCACTGCTTCTTTAAAGATTTTTTGCTTAATTATTCGCGTGTGCCTGTTACAAAAAAAAGATACAAATAAACAAAAAAGCGTGCCTTTAAATTTTTAACTCGACTGCATTTTGCTGGCTCGGCTCGTTTTCGTTTCTCGATTTTTTTCGCCAACGTCAAATTCGATTTTTATGACTTTTGAAAGCGTGACTAAGACGTGATTTATGATGGCGTGTGGTTTTTAATATTCATGCGGACGCGCTGCTGCACGGGACCACTGCGTAGGTGCGCCAAACAATAAAAAAAAGAGCAAGAAAATAAAAGGAAAAAGCAAACGCAGCCCCTGAAGGCTTTTTTGCGAGGAGTCCAGTGGTATCCAGCTGTGTGCGTGGATCTCAGCCTTTTTTATGGAGGCAGTTAAGCATTTGAGTGCTGCCGCTGCCGCAGCAACTTGCAACATGCCGGTGACCAGCACAGCCAACGAGATAGCAGAGGCGCTAGCCGGCGATATCGAAGGCAGTTCAGCGGCAACAATCGCAACAGGCAGCGTAGCAACATCAACAAAGCAACAAAGCAGCAACACCAGCAAGTCTAGCCACACAGCAGCAGCAGCAACCTCAGCCACACACAAGGCGACAAAAGGCGACATGAGCAGCAGCAGCAGCAGCAACAGCAACAAGTGTAGCAGCAAGACCCCTAGCAACGCAGCAATGGCAGCTGCTACAGCCACAGCAGCAGCAGCCACAAATGATCTTGCAGCAGCTGCTGCGGTTGTGTTATCACTGCAAGGAACCATGGTCAGTAGTCTGCAGCAAGCGGCTTTGTTGCCGGCAAATTCAGCAGCAGCAGCAGCCCTTAACCTACAGGCTTTGGAATCATATTTGGCATTGCAACGTCTAACTGGTAAATCGGATGTATTTCGATTTAACAACAGCAACAATAATAGCAGCAGCAACAGCAGCAGTAGCAACAATAGCAACAACAATACAACCTGCAACAGCAATGAGACGGAGACACTGCCCTCATCCCTGATAGATATAGCCAATATAGAACTCAAATCGAGCTGTTCTTCGAGTTCTTCAGGGGAAAATGCTTCAGGGAGTGGAACAGGAGGAGGAGCAACAGCAACAGCAGCAGCAGCAAGCTCTCCCTGCAGCAATACTAGCTCTACAAGCAACTCCCACTCCCATTCTAATTCCCATTCAAACTCCCACTCCAACTCCCACTCCTCCTCCTCCTCCACCTCCACCAAGTGCCACTTGCCTTTGCCCTCGATAGGCACCGTTAGTGCCGCTGTTGCTGCTGCGGCAGCGGCTGCAGCAGCTGCTGCAAGTCAACAGGCGGCTTTAGATTGTGCCACAGCCGCAGAATTGGCAGCAGAATGCGATCTCCCCCTGCTAGATGCCGAGGATGCCTTGTCCTTTGAGGCCGGCGACCTGGACAGCAGCTATGGCAGTTTCATATTCAATCCAACGGCTTTTGGGCAAACGGAAACGGACTCGGCTTTGCATTCTTTGCAGGCTACCATGTATCAGGATAAGATGAGTGTCTTGGGAGGAGGAGGAGCATCAGGAGGAGCTGCGGGCTTGGATGAGGCAGCAGGCAGCTCGACAGCAGCAGCGGCGGCAGCAGCAGCAGCGGCTGCTCAGCGTTCCAAGAAGCAATTTATTTGCAAGTTTTGCAATCGACAATTTACCAAGTCCTATAACCTCTTGATCCATGAGAGAACCCACACGGATGAGAGGCCCTACTCCTGCGATATCTGTGGCAAGGCCTTTCGGCGGCAAGATCATCTCAGGGATCATAGGTAGGTAGTAGGTGTTTCCTTTTTATTTTGTATGATATTTAGTTTAAATACTAATCTTAAATCCTAGAAACTTTTTAAAGCTTCAAACTAATACCATTTTATATCTTCAATTACCTCTTTTCCTTCCCAGATATATCCATTCCAAGGAGAAACCCTTCAAGTGCGCGGAATGCGGCAAAGGGTTCTGTCAATCTCGCACCCTGGCTGTCCACAAAATTCTCCATATGGAGGAGTCCCCGCACAAGTGTCCCGTCTGCAATCGTTCTTTTAATCAGCGTTCCAACTTGAAGACCCACCTGCTAACCCACACGGACATCAAGCCCTATAATTGCTCATCCTGCGGCAAGGTTTTCCGTCGAAATTGCGATCTTCGACGTCATAGTTTAACCCACAATTTGGCCGCCGCCGGAGTGGGCGGCGTTGGTGGTGTGACTGGCAATCTCAGTGATCTTTTTGGCTCTGGATCTAGTTCCAGTTCTGATTTGGGACCAGCCACAAGTGCCACGGGGTCCTCTAGAGATTTGGTGGCCGTCAGCGATTGATCTTTCTTCTCTCTCAAAAAAACAAAAATTAAATCTCATTTTGCAGCTCTCAAGAATACACGAATCCCTCCTTTTGCCACATTTTGTGTCTGATCTGTGTTTTGTAATCTTAAATGTAATTTTATTTACTAATTTGATTTTAATTTAGATTAAGTTTAGTGTTTAATAACTTAGTTTTAAGCCAAGGATATTAGCAGGAAAGTTTGACTTTGTATAAGGCTCTTGATTGATATATGTTTAGTGAACTAAGTAAAAATGTGGACTCTTAATTATATATAATATCGAATAAATGATACTAGATTAAAAGGAAATTATTAAAAAATGTGTTTTTTAACTTAACAAGAAACAGGAAACTTGGGATACTGAAAATATTAAAAATAATATAATCCAGCAACAGGTATAACTGGGAAATCTTAAAAAATATAATTTAAAATTTTTAAAAAATTTTAATCCCTTTTAAACAAATTTTAAAAACACCTTTTAAAACCTCCTCTATCTCTTTAAAACCTATCTTAATTTCCTAAATTTAAAAACAAATATCCTTAAAAGAAATTTCATAATTTTCTACCTTCATTTAACCTTTTCTTTTCTCACCCTTTCACCACTCTTGTCTTTGTATACTATTTACACACTTGTCACAAAACTAAAATCAAATATTTGTACTGATGTTTATCATTGCTCAAGTGCCAACAAGGGCAATTAATGTACCATTAAAGGTGAACACCGAAACAACACCAGTTTCAACAAGCCTTTGACAACAAACATGATGATTGGAGACAAACAATGAGAGACAATTTCCCATATTTTCCCATTGATTTTTCTCTACAGTTTTCTTCAGACTGTTCTAGATTTTTCACAAAAGACAAATAGTGTTCAACAAGTGTGGTGACAACTAGAGCAGGCAAAAGAAGACCACCCACTAGGAGTAAAGAAAAGAGGAGCACAAGCTTTCCCACACAGATATTGCCCAGGGCGTGTCCCCTGAAAGACTTTTGGGAATATCTTTATTTTTTTCGTATTTTTTTATAGCAAAAAGTGGGCTGTCCTGTCCAAGTATGAGAACCAGGGTGGAGCTGCCACAAAGTTTACAATTTTTATTATCGACTACAAAAAGAAAACGATGCAGCGGCGGCGGCCATAACGACACAAACAAAACACATGCAGTCCACATACACACACCAACACACACACAGCAGTCCAGTTCAAAAGCAAACCGCCGATGAGGTCCGATTCCTGGTCATCTTACCCCTTTTTTTTTCGCTTTTTTCCCGAAAAGATCTCGGCGCGTTTGTCAAATCGTTAAACGGATCAATGTAAAGCCGCCTGCAATGTTGTCTTTCCAGCACAGTTTCCTGTGCTTCAACTGCACCAAACCAATTACAACGATCAAACAACAATTATGGATGGAGGGAGTCCCGGCTTGGAGTCGTAGTAGTTGGAGTCCCATTCTTGACCAGAGATCTCCGCTGAGCTCGGTTCTGGTTTGTCCATTCTTCTGGGCGCGCACCTACCCTCTCCCCCAAGTTGGTTAAACATTTTAAACATTTTAAACACGACCTCTGCTTGCTGCTCTCTGCAAATATTTGCGCGGATATTGTTCTATTTCAATGGAACACGCATGTAAGGGACACTGAGAGAAAAGCGGTTTTTAAAATTAAATCTAAAATATTTTTTAATATTTTATTTTAATAAAATATGATTTTGGAATCTTTTAAAATCTTATAAAAACCTTTCAAAGCCTTTCAACCAATATTAAATAATGTAAAATATTTGTTCAACCCCATTTCTCTAAATGCATTGACATCTCCCATTAGTCCGGTCTTTAAACGGTCTCCAAAGACGACGAGCTCGAGTTGAGAATGAAGCCGAGCATCGTCGTCTCTGCGAATTGCCAGCAATTTCACACTTTATGCGCGACGGCTTCATTTCCAGAGTGTTCTACGTTGTTCCACTCTTTCCTCCAACCCTTTGGGGATTCTCCAGCCCAAATCCCCAACTATATATATATATCCGTAGCTCATCCTCCAGGGAAATTCTACCCGGGGGCGGCGCGTGCGGGAACAGCGGATGTTTGAACGCTTTCGACGCCGAGTTTTTGGAGTTTCGAGAGTTTTACGAACGAACGGGGCCCAACGTTCGACCGTTGTGTATTGATGGGAAAATTATGAAATTCATTGTTTGTGTTTGACTAATAATTATGACAGCAAACGCATTGTCGTCATAAAACCAGCAAGGGGGCCCCAAGAAAAGAGGGGGACGGACGGGAAGCGCACTAAATTCGCTTTGAGGTTTCCGCAACGCCCCGAGAGGGAGAAAAAAGAGGAAACAACTTCGACTAACTCTAATAAGCCCATCAACAGCCAACGACAACAACGCGGCAACAACAACACATTCCACCTTCGATCTGCAACACTTACAGTAACAACGGGCAAGCAGCAACACTTAGAACAGCGGACAGCACAGAGAGAAAAGTCTACAAAGAAGTGTTAAATTACTAAATAAATATTTAAAATAAATATTTGATTGATTTAAATACTAATTTCTGGCTTATACAGCATTTACAGGTAGTTGAAGTATGATATTCAGAAGTAGTTGGTGATGAGGGTTCTTTCATTACAAAGGCTCCGAAATCGTACTTGGGAATTTTATGGTCAAAGTCAGAACCTAGAAACATTTTTACTAAACTTTTTGTTTGAGATCCAGGCAAGATATTTTTTTAGGATTTCTTTTAGGAATATTTTAAGTTATATGTATAAATTATCTCCCTATCTTTCATTGGATTTTTAAAATCCTATCCAGTCTTTTTTGAATATCTGTCTTATTTTTTAGATATTTAATTCAGCTCAAAACCTTTTGAAATAATCTTAAAATTACTAAAATTAATTTTTTTAAGGTGTAACAAACACACCACCGTCCAACAATGTTGTTGTCTAGTGTATGTGAGGCGTGGCCGTTCCGAAGATTCTTTGAAGTTGGCTATTGCTTTTGGTCAAGGTGTTGTTGCTCCATGGTAAAAAAAAAAAGAAGACGATGCCGATGGAGCTAGGGTACAGATTTTTTTTCTTAGTTTTTGGTGCGTTGTGAAATTTTGTTGCGTTTCCCGGAACCAACGCAAAAAAAAAAAGCGGAACGTTCTCGTTGTCGTCAGTGTTTGGTTGTTTGGCGTTGTCTTTTCGGGGCTGACTGGCGAAATGTGTAAATGTCAGAGGGGGCTGGCATTCTGTCGGTCGGTTTTTGGTTATTTTGGCCATTTGGCCATTTTTTCAACTCCGGCCAGTTAGTTTGTCGGCACCATTTGCTTTATGATTTGATGTATGTCGCTGTCCGTCCGGTCGTAACTATGCCAATAATTTTGGCCCTGGCCACATCGGCACCTCAATGGGAAACGAATCTGTGTTTGCACAACGCTGATCTACGCACCAACAAAAGGCACTGGGAAATATTTTTTTAAAAGGATTTTTGTATTACAAAAAATAAACTAGGAAGTAATCTTAATTCAGAATAAATTACTGACTAATTTTCGAAGGTTTTGTAAGAAGGTATTTTTAATTTAAATATTTTTAAAGTTATCATAGTAACAATAAAATATCTATAGGTTTATAAATATTCAGAAAATTTAGTAATAATTTTTATTTCTTTTTAAACACTATATATATTTTTGTATAGTGTAGCTGACACCACTCACTCACATATTTTTTGGGGCCAACCGCTGGCGTTCGAGGTTTTGAAACAAATATAGTTTGTGCAGTTTGAAGAGTTTGAAAGCTGCGCCAGAACCAAAGGAAACGTAAATTTTCTGGCGGCGTTCTTCTGCCTAATTAGGTGCCATATCGTAAACGTTCATTTTTTTTTGCATTTTTCTAGCCTCAGCTAGTCTATGTTTTGGGATAGTTTGCCAAAGGAGGAGGGACTTCAACAAGATATTTAGCATTTTTCCAGCTTAGGAACCCAAGAATGCAAGAGGAATTGTAGAGGAACATGGATGGTACTTAACTTTAAAGAGGAGGGTTTCATAAATAAAGTGAATAAATCTAGACAAAAATAAATTATTAAATTAGTTTTGGGTTATTAAAAAACTAACTAACAAGCAGTCACAAAAATTATTAAAATAATAATATATCCAAAAGATAAAACCCATAACAATTGTCAACAAAAAGTATAACCCATTTACTGAGTTCCCGGAATTTCTCCCAAAATTTCCCCATAAAACTCTTCATAAGCCCCCTACTTATACCCCATTTAATGTGTGTTAAGCCACCCACACCCATGTCATATATAGCAGCTGCCTGCCTACCACTAGACACCTTGTCTCCAAGTTCCAAATAATAATAAAAAATTTCTGGAAATGCGCTTCTTTGTGCCAATGTCATCATACAGAAGAAGAAAAGCTGCCGAAAACCGTGCAAGTGAATAGAGAGACCTTGCTTATAAGGTCTCCTCCTCCGGACTAAGAAGCCCTTGGAACATCACAAACTCCTCCGCCAAGAGGAGGGGCACAGGGGGATGGAGGGAATGACGGTGTCCCCAAGTGGTTATTAGATTTTATTGGACGGGACACTTTTGCCGACGACGGCGGAGTTGGGGGAGGCATTTCCACACAATTCTCCGGGCTCTCTAGAGTTCTCTTCTTCTCACGTTGCGGCGGCGGAGTACTGAAGCGTGCATATAAAATACTTACACTGAGAAAAAATACCTCTAAATGAAAAATATTATATCAAGAAATATAATAAGAATTTTAAAAGGAATTTTTTGGTCCAAAAATTACGGGTTTTGAGACATAAAACTTATAGTTGTTGGAAATTTAAAATCTTACTTCCAAAAAATCTCAAGGAAAAGCCTAAAAAATCGATAAAATATAACTAAAAAGAAACTATATAGTTTTTATAATAGTTTTTATAATAGTTTTTATATTATTCAACTTCGGTTTCCGT
The DNA here is from genome assembly GCA_008042715.1 of Drosophila bocki. Lineage (NCBI taxonomy): Eukaryota > Metazoa > Arthropoda > Insecta > Diptera > Drosophilidae > Drosophila > Drosophila bocki. Next base: position 145,513 of record VNJY01007300.1, read on the forward strand.
TTTCAGTTAAAAATTTACAAAATCTGTCTGTAATATTCTTGAAAAAATCCCTTTCAAAAATTCTTAAATCCTTTTTTTTTCTTAAATTTCAAACACTTTTAAATATTAATTTTTATATATTTTTTTTAGGTGCATTTCCCATATGCCAGAACCTATAACTCGTTGCCCCGATGTCGGTTTGTTCGGCTTTTATTGCAGGCCCGGGGCGCAAATGCAAACAAAATGCGACAAATGTCGAGTGCACACACATATTTAGAGTTGTAATTGACAGTCCGTACCGAGTAGTACCCCGCGAGTGCACTGAGGTGGGTCTCTCTGTACTCTTTTTGGAGTCCGGCAAAGTGTACTCCGAGCTCCGTGCTCAGTATCCCGTATTCCGTATCCGAGTGCCGAGTATTTGCCAACGGCTTGTTTGACAACTCTTGCCGGGCACGTAGCACGGAGCAGTCGCTGGGATCGACTTGTGTACTACAACGACGTCACACAATCGTCAAATAGTGACAGAAAATGTCATACAACTGGATAATACACTTGAAGAAATGAATATTGAATTAAAATTTATGAAATTACCAAAGGGGAGAAGCATGTTAGCATGACTGCAATAAGTTTTCAGCTACGAGCCGGGTTCACTAATTTGTATCTTTATTAGCTTTTAATTTTTTTAGAGAATAATAATTTAATATTTTGTTTATATTTTCCCTTAATTAAAGTTAAAGTTAATTGGAAATTATTTTCTAGTTTATTGTTAAGGAAGAGTTTTGATAAAATTTTTCGGGTATTTCATGAGCGGGGCACTCGACATTATTCCTTTTATTTTCGTAAGATTAACTTCCCATATCTTCTGAAAAGGAATTCTTTTTAAGTTTAATTATAAAATATTATATTATTAATGGACAAGTATAACGCCCTGTTCCGGCTATTTAATAAGTGGGGCACCAGACTTTAATATCACTCTTCATTCATTTAATTTTTCTTTCTTCTTGAGAAGAATTCTTCCCTCTCCATTATACATTAATTCTTATTCATAAAATTAAAACATTTCTTAGTGATTTTTCTTAGTTTCCAAGCTATTATATATCCAAGTGTAGAGAAAACCCCAGAGCTTCCACAGCTCTTCCCCTAAAAGAGAGCGAGAGAAACAAACCCCGCCAGATAATAGAGAAGCTTATCTTGACAAACACACAATTAAGGGAAGGGGGTTTGCCTGGTCGGTTATATGACTTGACTGATAAGCTTCAGCTGAGCTGCAGGCTAATTGAGTGACGACTACGACGAGTGAGCGGTTAAATTAAAACGAAATCATTTGCAAGCAAGCACAAACACACCCCTGGAGATCCTCCTTTACTCCCACCACACCCCCTTTTACACACATTCACTGTGTGTATTTTTTTTTTTTCCACGACTACTTCGTCGGCAGTCGGCGATGATTAGAACCAAAACAATCAAACAAAACACATCAAAGGGGTGCCGGTTGCCGTCAATTTGTCATTAACGTAATATACTTGACAAGAGATTGCTTTGCACGGATATCGCTATTACTATATACTATATATAGGTGAGTGCTAGTACCGAGTACCCGACGGCCATACCCCTTAATATTTGTCAACAAATACACAGAGTTTAGCGTCTGTCGTCTGTCCGAGGTGTTGTAATGCCCGGTACTTTGGGAATAAGTGTTAGTAATGGGCGGCAGTTGTAAATTTTTGTTTTTTTTTTTCGACATATTTTTGTAGTTTGTTGTAGTTTTTTTTTTAGTTAATTTCTCGGAGAGATCTCGAGTGTGTACGTAAGGATTAGCCTTGTGTGGGATTTTTTTCTGGATCATGAGTTATTTAGAGTGAAAAGCCAGTGGTGTAGGGAATGTTTGGTGAGTGATTAATGGGGCAGTAGTGGCGGTTTTACAATTGTTTTTAATTTAAGATAACTTTTGAGAATAGCTAAGAGTATCAGTCATGGGTTTATTAGAATGAAAGGAATTTCATTTATATAGAAATAATGTTTTAAGACAGAAATTCAAGAAATTCTCGAACCCCAAGAAAGCATTCTTGCTGATACCAAAGTAGTAAGATGCATAACGACTATGAAAAAAAACCTCCTTACAAAAATTCTCCTTTTGAAAGGTTTTATATTTCTTTTAAGAAAGTATTTATTTATATAAACTTTCACAAAAACACTCCCATTTCTCCATATCCCATGTTCTCTCAATTCAAGCCTCAATCCGAGCAGAACATTCACCGACCGTATCCATGTTGACAACTCCTTCACTTTTTCCCCTTTCTAAAGCCGACAGTTGTGACATGATGGCGCTCACTTAATGGTTAATTAGGTTGAGTCCCTGTCGAACGATTACGACACCCAATAACCACGTAAGCTTCATATGGATAGCTAGATAAATAAATCTCCGAGAGGAGCTGGGAAATAAAATGATGGAGAGGAGAAGGCCTGAGGCGAACGACTCTCAGCCATTTGCCCATTTCAATTCATCATTCAGGCTGGAAATATATATTTATATAAATCTCTAAGCCGATGCAAACGGAGAGATTAGCTGAGAGCTGGAGATATATAGAAGCACGGATAAAAAAAAATATAGGGAACGGTAACTAAAAATAAGTATTTATTATCTTAAAGTATTTAAAACTGTGAAGGTACATTTTTTTATTTTTTATATAATAAATATCCTTAAACCCGAATAAAATGTTAATTAAAAAACAATATATTATGATAATATTCTTGAAAAAAATTCGAAATAAAATAAATTACGTCCTTCTAAAATATAATTAAATAGTACCTATATTTAGACAATTTTTTTTTAATGAAATAAGTAAATATCTGAAATCCCTTTTTAATTTAAATATCACTTCACTTAACCTAAATATTTTTTCTATGTGCATAGAGAGAGGACACCATTAACCATATATTTTCCTTCCTTTTACAAAAACCCAACAGATGCAACAAAAAGACAGACGACCAGTCCGGTCGACACAATTATGGTTAGGTAAGCCGTTTTTTTCTGCGTTCAAAGATCAGCGATGCATATAACCAAGTATTATCCGGCTGGCAACCGGAATCCGGAACCCAATACACCCGGTGTGGTAACCCCGAACAACCGTTTTCGGATCCCTTCAGGCTTCAGGCTGCTGCTTCTGCTGTTGACAGTTCACGGGACACACTTTAAAGTGCTCATTTCACGCTTATCAGACAAGTTTTATAGCAAGCCACCCCTATATAGCCCATATATCCCATATATCCTCTTCCTATTGTCATTGTTTATTAGCTTAATAATTTGTACCCACTTCAGCACCCCATTTTCATCAGCATTTTGTTTGCCTCTCTCTCTTAATTTTCCGGAGGGGTTGTTTAATGATGATCTCCTCCGGCTTGTAGAGGGGCGTGGCATTTTGGGTGTAGATTACCAGCAAAAACAGTTGCTTACTTAATGGAGGGTTTCGTTATAATAAACTGAGGGGTTGTTTGATTTTATTCATGGCCACCATGCTGCGATAATTGAATCAGCAATGGAGGCGTTTACAAACGAGCCTTGATGGGGGATTTTTCGTAGCCAGTCACCAGTTTTGAAAATGATATAGATCTTAGCTTTTTATCTTCCAAACGGGCCAAAACGGGGGCGGTGTCTCATCTTGATTTGAATCTTTGACTTTGGCAGTGTTTTTTAGGGCTTTTGTTCTTCTTTTATGCATATCTAAAATGGAAATCTTGGCTGACTTTTCCTAAGGGGAGGTTATAACCTTTGAAAATCTTTTGATCTAGATGGGATAATCGGTGTTTTATGAATATTTTTTCAATCTAGCAAAAAAAATTTAAGGGAACATTTATAACTAAACTAGGAATAGTCAAGATAATGTGTTTTTAAATGTTTTTAAAAATATTACAGATTTTATTTTGTCTATATAAGCATATTCTTGCTTTAAGTTAACAGTTATTAATAAGAAAAAAATATTTGTTCACTATTTTTTAAGCCAAAAACACTCTTAAATTGGTTTCTAGATTTTATTTAAAAAATTTTAATACGAAAAAATAAACCAAACCGCTTTTAAATTTGTATTCCAGCTTTATTTCCGAATTTTTTAATAAGTATAAATATTTATTTTATTATTTTTTAAACCAAAACCCCCCCAAAATTTAAAAACCCCATCACTGCCATAATTAATTTGTTTAAAATGAAAACCCAAAACCCAAAAAGAACCAACTAAGAAGAAATCCAGAAGAAGCGTGAAATACTTTGTATTTCCACTTGGGGACAACACCTTCTTCTCCTCCGCCTCCAAAAATAAAGCCAAGCTTCTGATTCTGATTCCGATTTGGAATGGAGAGAACCCGATTTCTTGCCCTGATTGATGGTCCCAACACGCGACTTCTTTGTACTAATAAATTCCCAGCAAAATTCAGACAAAATTCCAGAGTCTACCAGGGAGATAAGGTCAACCACAGAGACAGAGTCTTCCCGAAGACAGTGAGTGTGTGGAAAGAAAGATCATCAATGGATTGAAAGCGGGGCTGCTTGCTGCTGCTGATGATGCTGCCTCTTCCGGTTGGGACATTTTTTTTGACAGCCATAAATAAGCGTACAATAATTTTGTTTGGGTTGTTTGGAGTGTAAACAAATTAGAAATTGACCACACTTCTTCCTTGGCATCCCAATGGGTGTGTGAATGTGTGTGTCCAGTGTGTTTACTTAACCACTGATAACAAAGTTGAAACAATAAACATTTTTCTCGCACAACAAAACACACAAATCCACTTAGCCACGCGCGTAGAAAGAAAGCCACCGAAGATCGGAGACCCCAAGAGACCACCACCAGGTCCCAAAAAAAAAAGGAAAAAAGAGACGGAAATATATTAAGAAAAATTCCACATGATTGTGTGGTTGCGTTGGTGGTTCCACTGGCGTCATATAACCAATGCGAAACAGACGGCAATTTATTGATGAGTTTATTGCAACCACTTGAGCGGAGATTGAGGAGGAGGAGCAGGAGAGGGGTCAGCGGAGGAGCCTGCACAGAATGATGCTCGATGATGTCTATGTCGTCGCATCTTGGCATCATCATCAGTTGATTCTTTGTCTTCCTCCCAGGCCCTGGGCCAGCGGTGGCGGCGGCGGCGGGGAGACACAATTTGTAAATTTTCGTTTTATGACAACGCGCGCCACGTAAAATAAAACCATCTGCGGTGGCTTCGTGTGTCGCCGAGCCCAACACTCGAAGAAAAATTGGTTAGGTATTAGGAGAACTTTCGAGAATTAGAAGAAGACAAGATATTCAAGAATTTACTAGTTTTTTAGGTTGTCAGAGAGTTAATTCATACCACGCAATAATGTTTTAAATAATCTTAAAATTTTTAAGATACATAAGACTTGCTTTTTTTCTAAAAGGTCTGAGATTATCCTTTGAAGTATATACCTAAGATAAATATCTAAAAAATAAAACTAAAAAAAAAAAAAAAAACAAAGCAGGAACCTTTCTACTTTTAAAGGTCTCAGAATATCTAGTAAAGAATATACCTTAAAAAAGCTACGAAAAAATATATTTCTAAAAAATTTTAAGGGCAAAACAAGGATCACACTACTGTTAAAAAATTGTCATTTTAAAAATGTTCAAGGTACTTATGACGATGAGCTTTTTTCTACAAGGTATGAGTATATGAGTATACCATAAAAAAATAGTTAGAAATATTTGTAGGCAATTTTAGAACAAAAGGAGGCTCACACTTCTGCTATATTTAATTTAATAAATCTGGTAACACTTAAAAATGTTAATAAACCACCAGAAATTTCTTTTTATTTTTATCAAAATATATTCTTCATTTTCCCAAACATTTTTCCTCTCAGTATACCCCCAAAACTCCAACCAATAACCCATGAGATGAAGAAAACAAAAATGCTAATTTAAAAAATTATGAGTTTCGTTCGCTTTTGGTCACACCTTAAAAATGTTAACTTGATTTTTTTCTTAGCTGAAGCTGATCAGAGACTCTTGACTTCGCTGTATTGGCCACATGTTTTATTTGTTGTTATTTCTGGGGAAGATCTCTTTGGCGTATACGGTAGGTCCAGGCTCTAACTGTTATTTATCGTTAGACAAGACAAGCGGCAAGCTGCCGCTGTATTTTTTTTTTTTTTTTTTAGAGTCGCGTCAGTCGAATACCGAAAACAACGAGGTGATATTTATAACGAATATTTATGGTGCGAGTCGAAATTTGTTTTGTCTGTGACGACGACGAGGTTATAACCGAAATATTAATGAATCCACTCTCAAAAGAAGAAGCCAAAATTCAAATATATTATATATATTTGCAGTACAAAGAAAAATATACAGAGGTTGAATAGAGTTTAAGCCGTTGGCTCTGACTTAAATATGAATTATCTCTCTATTAAGTAGTCTGTGATTTAATTCAATTTTCTGGGTGCATAAATCAAAATCATGAATAACCGTATTATTAGATAAGTAAAGGTATTAATTTTATTTTTTGTTAACAAGTTACTAAAAGGTTTTGGTTGGGAAGATATTTATTTTTTAAGTTGAGGCTGTTGGAAAACCAAATAAATAGGGGAAAATTAGTCATTTTATTCCTTTAATTTTAAAATATGTGAAAAATAGTGTTAAATCCCTCCAGGAAACCATCTACTTATTCCCTTTTAGAACCCCAAAAATGTTTCCATGAATGGGCGGCTCGCAAAGCTGGTGGTGAGTAAGTGTTAAAGGCGAATAATTTTTTTAGTACTAAGCCAAACGTTCCCCTTTACCAAAAAAAAAAATGATTTAACTAAATTATTACCTGGAGCACACCTTAAAGTAATACAAAAGGCAACACCAGCAAAAACCACCAGCCAGACAGCCGGCGCAACAACAATAAAGGAAACGCTTAATTCTGCATTGTCTTTATTTGTTTCGAACTTCGAAGGGAAACCAAAAAACTAAACCGAAGCTAAGATGCACCTTCCACCAAGCAACACCGAAACCAAAACTTAAAACCAAAAAGCCAACGGAAAGCGGTCTAAAAAATCGAGCGAGGAGGAGGGAGTGGCCCCAGTCATCATCATAGGTTTCGCTGGGTATATTCTGCGCTTCTTTCCTGCTGCTGCTCGTGGGTGGGTATCATACATTTGAGCAGAACGCCCCTCCATCGCCGGGTCCTGGTTCATGAGAGTGAGCAGCCCAAGTCTGGGGCCGCTCGCTGGGTTTGGTTTTTTTCTGGCTTTTTTTAAAGTTTTTTGTATATTTTTTTTTTGGAGGAGCAGGCCAAACGCATCACCATCACAATGTGCCATCAATAAGTGGTAACAGCGTGTGTTGTGGCCCCCAATACCTCGGCATCGAAAAGTCTAGAAAAAGGTATGCACAGGAAAGTAACAGAGGTTTTTTCCTGTGAAACTATTGATTACAAAGGGGGAAAATTGGGATTATATAATATTAAAGAAATTCCGTCTTCAAAAAAGCTCTGTTTCTTAGAAATAAAAACGGAGTATTTAATACAAAATATAAATTTTCCTATTTCAAATTTTGATCACACAGGGAAAGAGTTTTGAAAATGTGCCAAGATCTCATACCCTCCCAATTTCAATAGGTATCCCTTGACTCCATCACCTGCCACCCCATAACCTAGTCCATACACCGTTCCATACATCTGTTGTTGTCTTTAGTGGTGGCGCATACCCCAGAGATCTTTTCGGTTCATTCGTGAGCGGAACGTCCATCAATGTGGCAATACTCTGGCGCTGCCATTGCGAACTCCGACGACGACGATCATAACTTGAAGTTCAATCGCAATGCCGCGGGCCATTTGCCGAGCCTTAGTGCCAAAGCCAAAGCCCCAAAAGCAGTCAGTCGCCGTCGCAGCTGAAACTCAAAAGCCCAGAAAACCGAAAGAAACTCTGGGGGGAAGATGAGGCCACGCGAGGTACGACGAGAGAATCAATCGCCCACGTTTATGAATTGCTGCGGCGCCGAAAACGAGAGACGAGAGACGGCTTTCAGGGGGGGAGGAGCTGGAGAGGTAAACCACCGGCAATGTGCAACATTTTAGCTGTCCACTGGGCCCATGCTTCTTTTTGTTTTTGTTTAAAGCCCAATGTGCCCCGTGTGCCTTGCAACCACAAAACGTCGCCACTTGCGCCTCATAAAATCGACAAAAAAAAAAACAACAAAAATAAAAAAATAAGCACAAAAAATAAAGAAATATAAAGCCGAACCAGAAAGAAAGAATGGAGCAATGGGAAAATAAGGGCTAGGCACACGCGCCATCCCAAAAAGACTTTTCCCTTGGCAAAGCCAGGCACTGAGGGAAAAATCTTATCAAAAGTAGTGTAAAATTGAGAGCTTGAAATATGATTTAAATAGCGAAAAAAATTTTAATAAAATTCCTATATATTACTCATCAAACATAACTCTTTCCTAGATTTTAAGGACCTCAAAATTAACAATTTTTCTTGAAATATTATTAATTAAATAAGTAACTTTAAATCTTATTCCTCCTTCAGTTCTAGCTTAAATAATTCCCTAAAAACCTTTAACATTCCACATTTTCTCCCTGTGTTCCTTAATTTTTTTTTTAGCTCTTCCTCATTTTCGGTTTTGGTGGAGACATGCACCTCGTGCACCATGGGGTTAGGCCAAAGCCACAGCCCAAGCCCAGCGCCACCTACGCTTGGCTCGGCTTGGCGGCGGCCCTGGAGAGAGATGATGCTGCCATGGATGCTCCATCCCGGTTCCGATTCTTGTGGTGCATGCGACAAATATTTCAACACACACATACACACACTCCCCGTTCTCGCTATTCTAATAGACCGATTTGTCAGGGATCAGATTACATGCCTGCTGACGCCCACATCCGGTGGAGGTCCGTCTCTTGGCCAGATGATAGCTGGAGCTGCCGCCAAGTGTTGAATGAATGTTAGAGCTTGAGACTGTGAATGAACATATTTCACGAAAAGCTTAGGAAAATGCCGCAGCGGGGGTGTTTTTAGGAAAAAAAAAATGGTTGAGAAAATTTCATTACAAAAAGTGCTTCAGGGGAGGGAGAGTAGAGAGAGATCTTGGTTTTAGAATGGTGGGAAATCAACCAGATTTTGAAGAAAAACTGAAAAAAGGTGAGAGTATAAGACCTGAAAAATGTATAAATATTTTCTTAGATATTTTCAACATTTAAAAAGGTTGAAAAATGATCTTAGAACTTTTTTTAAATATTTTTGTTCATTAATTTACAATCCCAGCTTTTTAGAAAATATATTCTCTGCCTTTTAGAAAATGATTCTCTTAAAAAAAGCACCCAAAACCTATCCCTATTTTAGCATAAACTTATCCCCTGTTACTTTGTATCATAGCTCCCCCTTAAAGCTCCTCTACCCTATACTTTCCCCTCTCATCTTTAAGGCTACCTCATGACTGACCACCACCCTTGGCGCATTGTTTATGGTTAATCTTTATCAATTTAAAGAAATATCTTTGTTTCGACATTTGCACATAAACAGCGTTAAGAAAAAAGGTTATGATTTTGAAGGCAAAACCGCTGCTGAGCGACCAATCCAATTCCCATCGCCATACCAAACCCATATCCCGCGTCCAGAGTGGCGTCTCTCCAACGGAAGCAAAACCACAGGGGGTGGGCGTGGTGGCGGCATCGTCGTCGTCGTATGGATTTTGCCCCTCTGAGAGGAGACACCTTCATATATATTTTTTTGGATACCCTGAGCTGACAACAAGAAGCACCAAAAAAAGCACAATTTTAATGAGAATATATTTTTTGGTTAAGCGGCCTTAACATTGTTCTGTGTGCCAAAAAGCCAAGGAGGAACGGAAATAATATTCCTTGAATTATGAAAAGTAGGAGGTGGATCCGAAACCCAAAAAGGCTCCGAAGAAAATGTCGTTCACACAGCGTGAAATGTTTTTTGAAAATGCCATCACCAAAGAAGAGGCACCGGAGAACTCCCCCCTGCTGTTGGGGTGATGACTACTACCAGGCGACTACTACCAGGCGACTACTACTACCACAGTGGCTACCCGCAAAAAATAATAAAAAATAAATAAATAAATAAAGAATAAAAATCTGAAGAATATAACTGGGAATCGGACCGAACAGAGGTCCCCAAAAAATTCAGCCAGCATTTATATGGTCATCAATAAAAATAAATCAAAAAGCGCATTTTTAGAAACCTTTTAAAATTATAAAAGGGTAAAAATGAAACAGGGAAATGGGTTGAAATCAAAATAAATGCTAGCCTTTGGGTCAACGAAGTTATAAATACTCTTGAGGAGTAAATAAAAAGGCAGAAAATATTATATTTACATAGGTATAGGTACTAGAAAAATATTTAAAAAATTGTTATCTGTAAAATAGTGGTTGCTTATATATTTTTCAGTAAAATATCACTATTTCTATGAGTTATTTCCTAACAAAAATATTTAAAATATAAAATGCTTGGTTTTTTTAAAGGAATTTTCATTTTCCAAATCCTAACTTCATATGTTTTAGATTTATAAAGAGTAAACCATATATTTTATATCACAAAATCTTGTTCTCTACAGATCCTAATCCTCTTTAAAAACCCCAAAGTAGATGGTAAGCTCACCAGTCTTCTTTTACAAACCAAAAGACACTGAAATCCAAAGCCAGCATATGGAAATTAACCAGAGAAAAGCCACCAAGACAAACCTCAGTCACACTTTGGGTTCAAGAGCTGAAATACCAAAATTCCTTGGGGGCTGAGACTTCACCTCAGGCTTGTTAAGGCAAATCCTTGGCGCGTTTTGCAGAAAGCAAACATCGCTACCGGATTATCTGAGGAGTATGGGTATGAGTATGAGGAGTTATAATGCCAACTGTGACGGCTGTTTGCTGTTCCTCCGATTCGATCCGATCCGAAGAGATCATCGTCACCACTCTTGGCACTCTCGGGGCGTCTTGTTAACATATCAACATCATGTCGCACTCTCGTTTGTTCAGTTTCCCTTTCATTTCACCCCCTGTGTCGGGTCGAAGATATATATAAGTATATATAAAACCCTCCTCCCCGTCGCATCACGTTGCCTTTTTTACGATTATTATTATTTTTACCGCTGCGGCGGCGGCGGCGCCTTCTCTGAATACGGTTTCGGTTTCTTTCTTTTTGCATGTATTTTGCACCTCCTTTTTATTTATTTCGCTTATGGCTTTGCAGCTAATTGGGAATTATTTTTATGCATGAATTGTGTGAAGAAATTGGTAATCATTTGTTCAGTATAAGCCATGACAGCGGCGACAGCGGCCTGCTGCTGAGTTTACCGTCTGTCTCGAGGAGAGAAAAGTCCCAATGAGGATGAGTTAAAGCGCCGTCTAAGGAAGGATTTAAACGGATTTCAACCGAGTGTTAGGGGCAGCTGTCTTTTGGGTATATCTTGAGATATCTGTGTATACGAATGTCAGCCTGAGAGAACTTGGCTGTCACTTGGAGATTCTTAATTAAGAGGCTTCGTGAAATAAGTGTCCCAAGTGGCTCCCTCTACGGAGGTTGGAAGCTACTGGGGTAAATGTCCCAAGTGGCTCCCTCTACAGAGGAAAGGACCTTCTTGATTTAGAGGATTAGTGGGTTAAATGTTCAATGTAAAAGAGAAAAGAGATGTATAAATAAAAGGCTACTTGGACTAAGTGTCCCAAGTGGTTCCACCTCCTGAGGAAGGATGTTACTGATCATAAAATAAATTTCGTTTTCTTAAAAATCCTATTAAATTTATTAAAAAGCTATTCCAAAATCCCTCCTTATTTCCTAGCTATCTCCTACCCCTATTTTCCCTATCAACACCTCTCTCAAGGTGAATAATATCCATTTCCGCAACACATCAACCGCAGATCTCGTTTCACACATCATTACAAAACGTAAGGGGGCTCAACCGCAGGGTCTCCTCAGAAGATGACAAACGCCGGAACTACGATTTGTTTGAGTTTCAATAAGCTCGGACACGTGAACTCTTGGGAAAAAATGTATATTTCACATTAGCAACAGAGCAAACTATAAAACTAACACGAAACGATACAGGGGGTAAGGGTAATGATGACAATGAAAAGGTGTCAAAGTCGGGCCTTTGACCAAATGCGTGGGATTCTTCTTCAGATGCATGGGAAACTCGAAGCCAAAACTGCAGCCATTTGAGCCATTAAAAGACAAATGGAGCTGGGATTCAGAGCCAAAGCAAAACCCTGTCTAGAAGAACAACAAAAAGCAAAGCTCAAAAGACAAATGAGGCGGTGGCTTAAGGCACTCTCACACAATGTGTGTGTGTTGACACGCTTTTCGCCGACGAGTGCGAGTGTTTCACAGATAAAAAGATACAGGTACTGGTTGCCGATACAGATGCGACGACAATTTGTCAGCAAACCCGACAAATAGCCAATGTACGTGAGCGCGCCGATCGTACGTGAACTGGGTGACAGAATCTTCCAATCTCGAAGAAAAGAAATGCGATTATGCAACCCCAAACATTTGTCTAGGAATTTCCATCGATTTGTTGTGACCACCAGGAATAAAAAAAAAAAAAAGAAAAACAAAAAAAATCTGAGACGGGAGACCCGAGCCTGATATCAATCTTGATCTTGATTTCAGTTCGGCGCCTCTTTGATGGAAGCGGCTAAACAAATTCCTCTCTCTCTCTCTGTGGAGCTTTGGCTACACGACACCCCATGCCGGTATGGTATCTCCCTCCGACCTCAATGTGCGCTGAGTTGTGTAAACAAGCTGACTCCAAACATACTCGGCATCATCAATTTCCAGAGCAGATCAGCCAAGACGGGGGATTGGAGTCGGAGTAGGGGACGGAGTCGGGACGAGGTCTTATTGGAAATTATCATAGCAGAGCATCTGAGTTATGCCCTATGCCGCCTCATCGTCGTCTGCGTCCTCGTCCTCGTCGTTGTCGTCGCCGTCGTCTTCGTCGTCTTCGTCGTCTTTGCAGTTCGCAGTTGTCGTTGTCCTGCCGATAATCAGACGCGCTTGGTGGCTCCGATTCTGAGACGTGACACTGGACGAAAAAATTCTAACAAATTTGTATGAACATTTTTTAAAGGATAATCCTTTAAGGGAAGTAGTTAAGATTGGGAACTTGACGTAAAAAAATGTTTAAATATTCTAACTACTAAAAGAAAAATTGAAATTAAATTCCATAACTGTAACCCTTGTAACTCTTGTATTTATTACCTAAAATTATTAAAATGAGTGCTTATATTTTCATTTTTAATCCCCCTTTTCTCCCTGTGAACCTTCTCTACTTCTCCAGATTCCACCAAACGACTCCTGCTACTCTGAAGCCACCTCTCTCCACATGCACTCGCAGTTGGAATATTTCAAGCGAAATCTGGCCAAATGCGCGGTATCGATTGACTTCGGCGGTGACTTGGTCTGGATCTGAATCTGGATCTCTTTTGCATATTGGCCCGGGCTGCCTTTGGCTGCTGCGTTTGCGGCCTTTCAACAAATTGACTCGACGATAATTGAAACTGACATGTGACTAATCTGCACCGAAGACTGCTCAGCTCAGCTCAGCCCCGACGGCTGCTGCTCCTTCCAGAAACTGGTTGTCGCTTTTGGCCTTCTTTTAAAAGGTGTTTTTTTTAAGTATTTTTTTTTTTTTAGTTTTTTTGCTGGTTGACAATCGAGGCACTGTACTTGGCGACCATAAATTTTCCAACTGTTTCTCCGGCTACTTTGTTGGACACAAAATTTTCGATTCCATTCGATTGCCTAACATGCGGGCTGGATATTTATTTCCACACACACCACATGTGTGTGTGCATGTGGGTGGCTTGGCGTGGCTCAGCGGCGCGTTATAGAAAATGTTACTTTTTGATTATTATTTATGCGACATGATGAAGCGGACGCCTCGCTAGCTTCCAGCTCCAGTCTCGACTTCCCCATTTCCAGTCGCCGATCGATGGCCGGAGCGTGAAAACAACAATATGGATGTGTAGTGTAGAGTGTTACTGTGTGTGTGTGTGGGAGGGCACACATCTCAGATAGATAGATGGATCGTTAGATGGATGGTGAAAGTGTCACCTCCAGATGGATCTCCTCCAACGAGTGAGGGAAGCGAGGGGATGATGATGTAAGGCTCTAAAGTTAACTTTGGTGATCGAGAGGGTTTATATTTTGGGATTTTATTATTATATTTTCTTAAATTATAGAGTTAAAATTTTAGGAAATATTCCTTAAATTAAAAATTTTGAAAAGAAATTTCCCTTTGAACTATATTTTAGATAGAAATCCAAATATGTGTTTTAATCAAGAATATAAGAACCCTTTAACCCATTTTCCTACCCTCAAATGACTCACTCCTGCTTCCCCCTTAATCATCATTAATCAGCGAAATTTTTGGTGAATATTTTGGCAATCTGCAATTCGTGGGAATGTCCAAAGTTTTTTCTTACTCTTTAATTTTTGTTGTATTTTTTGTCACCACCCACCAAAAGAAAGGCTTTTATCTGGTCGCTATTTTTATAAGCCCCTTCTGCTGCTGCCTCACTACAATTTAATGGGAATCTAAATGGTTTTTTTCGTCATTTGCTGTTCGAGTGTTGGCCATAAAGTAATTTCGTTATGGCCAGCGAAATAATAATCATGCGAAAAAAGCGAAGAACAAACCGAATCGTAATACAATACCAGTAGTATTTCCCTGAAAGGTTTATGGCCCAGAAGGTACTGAGAAATTTAGATTTTGTTAGATCTTTGCGGCGATAAGACTTATCACGAAACTTTATCGAAAAGCGTTACTTGTCAGATTAGTTGGCACACTTAGCGAATCGAAAAGGAATCGTATCGAATCTCTGACCGATAATAGAGCTTTAATTAGTTGTCGCTAATTGCCCAAAGAAATGGAATGCAGGTCACAAAAAAAAATAAAAAATAACATATAAGATACGATATTTTGGTTGGGCCAAGGGGCGCTGAGTTGGGGTAGGTGGTGAATAATATTGGTTTTTTCAGGTTGATTCCCCCTTGAAAATTAGCCTTAACTTTTATATAGATTTGATAGCATCGATCGCCATAAATTTGTGGAGACAAATTTTTGAAAATACCTGTGGCAGGCTTTTATTTAAAGGGGAATACCCTGAAAACAGAATGGGTTGCCATGAATCAGTGGAGATTTTTGGGAATTAAGTGAAGGTGAATGAAGATTAGATTAGGATGTACAAAAATAGAGACTCGGTTTTGTCAGCAAAATATGCAAAGCAATGTCAGGCGTCTCGCTGAATTTGTACTTGGGAATTTTAGGAAGGCGAATAAATCAATAAAATAGGAAAAAAATATATTTCAAATTATTTTCTAATGACTTAGAATTTTTTAAATATTTGCAATTAGTTTTTTTATGATTCCCACAAACTTTATTTAGGTTTCTATTCTTTTAAGATTTATTTAAATAATTTTTTTTACATATTCATATGAATTTTTATTTTTTTTATTTTATTTTATTTTACATATATATTTTTGATATTTAATAATTCCAAAAAAGTTCATTTAATATTCGACTTGCTTCTCTTTTCATTTATTTGGCTTTTAATTTTTGGTTTTCTTTTTGTTCTTTTTTTTAATTTGCCAAAAAGAACGTCACCATAAAGATAAACTCTAACATGCTTTATACATCATTAAACATTCCTGCACAGTCGTCGCTCTTTTTATTGGCTGCTCTGCCGCCCACATGCCCCTCTTCTGATTTTAACCAGGATCCATTTTTTTTCTGCTTTTTTTAGGGTTGAGGTTGTGGTGGCTTTTTGGCGCAAGCTCTTTCTCAGGTGATTTATACATGACAGGGCGGGCTTTTGGGGCTTGCTTCCCCAAAAGTTTACTTTATCATTAAAGTGGCGTGCCAAAGGCTACACGAGACCCGATAAATGTCACTGATATTTAATTAAGTCTGGTTGGGAACCGGGAGTCGAAAAAAAAATGTATATACATAAAGGGGGTGCTTTGGCTTTGCATACCACAAAGTCATTAGGGTGAGTCGATTTCTATTAAAAAAAAAAATAAAAAGAAATGTATTAATTATTATTTGTATTATAAAGCCATTTAAGAATTTGTTTATTTCATAATTTCTAATTATTTTCTAATTAAATACTAAAACTTTCTCACTTTTTAAATCAATCTAAAAAGGGGTTACCCTTACAAAAATTTATTTAAAAAAAACTGAATACCCGCTCATTCCAATCAATCGTAAATGCTTAATAAAAAACTGAAAACAAAGCCCAAAACTTTGTGATTTTATTACAAGGCGCCCCAATATCCCAAATCCCACATCCCAATCCACATTCCATCTCCACAAAAGCCTCTGGCTGACTCAGCCTTAGCTGCAACCAATAAAACCAATCAATTTATAAGCCCTATATTATTCCAGAATCAGAATCAAAGAAAAAGTATCTCAGGAATCTCCGCTACCGCTGCACGCGCCATAAATATGTGTTAAGTATCGCCTTATATATCGAGAACTTGTGTTCATAACAATTTAATTCTGCTTTTGTTTCCCAACCGAAGAACAACACAGAACGGTGACAAGGAAAACGAGGCTACAAGAAATCGGGGCAAAAAAAAAACCTAAATAAACTAAAGATTGTCGCGTGTCCAAGACAAGACGACGACGACGACAGCATCGCGAAAATCCCCGAAGTGGATCGGGATCGGAATCGAATCGAATCTCCTCCAGCGACAACAAGTCGTGCTAATGGGAATAGTATGTAAACGGATGTTTTAATGTCCAAAAAGTAAACTGCGAAAAGGCAACAACTTAAAAATCGTTCGGTTTCAGCACAGCAACAAAAAATACAACAAAAAAGAAACAGAGTATCGATCGGCCCCAAAGAGAGTGTACATTATAAACACCTACGAGAATTCTTCGCGTGGCCGATACACGAGTTTTTCGTCGAGCTGAAAACGCGTACAAATTGCTTCAGGAAAGTGGTGACAAGCTCTCCGAGATTGGAGATCCCCAGCAGCAGAAGCAGAAAAAAAAAATTAACAAAAAATAAACAAAAAGAGGAATCAATATGTGATACAAAGTAAAATTGGAATATGAATGGGTATGGAAAGTGAAGAGGTTTTTGAAATTATTTAATAAACAATGCAAGCAACATTGTTATGAGGGAAAGGGAAAAGGAAAACAATGAATATATGAAATATAAATAAATTATAGTTTGAGCAGAGAAATACCAACAATCAATTTTTACTGCTAAATAAATCCAAATTCTACCCCAAGCTTATTATTTTATAAATTTCCTTTAAAAACAGTTTATTTAAATTTAAATAAATCAATATTCTACCTCAAACTTATTTTTTAAAGATTTCCTTTAAAAGATTAAACATTAAATTACCCAAAAAATACTAAAAAAAAATTTCTAAAGTTAAACAAAATACAAATTTAAATATAAATCCTACTTAATTCTTATTCCAATATACCCTCTCCCTTAAAAAGGGTATTTTCTTTAAAAAATTCCTTAAGCTACAGTCCAGAGATCTTATCCATTATCCCATCTAACAGGGGCAGCAAAATGTCGTCCTACAAATTAACAAAAATTCCAAAAATGAATGCCTGTCGTCTGCCGGTGGAGAAGACTCCTCCTACTTTGTCTCCTTTAGGGTTTCCACTCCATGCCTTTTAGCTTGAAAGTTTGCCAGCCATTTATTGATTCCATCATTTTGGGGAATGGCTATCAAAAAGACATTATAGGCATTATCTCCGCCTTTTGGCTCTCCTGCATTCCAATTGATTTTGAAGGCAAAGAAGGAATTTTTTATATCATTTTAAGTTAAGATATACTTTTTCGAAAATTAATATTATTAAATATTATGTAGAGAATATAAGAATCATATATATGTACCTCTGCCTTAAGCGCTTGCTTTTTACTAAAATTCCCAACTGATTCTGGATAAAGATTTTTGTTAAAATTTATTTTTTAAATATTTCTCATGCTGATATTTTCTATAATTTCTTATTTATGTTTTAGAAACAGTTTTCTGCTGATAACATTTACATTTTTTTTTCAAAAATCTCCTAACCAAAAGATTACTAAAAAGTCCCTGAAGTGGCCTTAAAAAAAACCTCCCACAATCTTTGTCGATAATATCGCACAAAGTATGTGTGTAGGAAAAAATAAAAAATAAAATAAAATAAAACCAAACCAAGGAACGCGGTCAAAAGCTTGATCGAAGCAATCGTCTAAAAAAAAAAAAATTATATATAAACTGGACAGGGAAGTGAGCCCAACTTTAGCCGTCTCTCTTTCTATCTTTTTGTCTGGAGCAGAGCCCGCGCCCATTCATGTCATCAAGCGTGGTAAAACATGCAACGTGCCATTAGCCTGGGCGATGGGACACAGTCCCAGGGGACCTCGGAGGGAAAACCGCAGCGGGATCGAGGGATCGAGGGATCGAGGGGCTAAAACCCAACTGAACGGCCGGCAAAATCGAATTCCTTGTTAGATGCATTCCGACAAGTTGTTTCCTGACACCTCGCTCGCCAGCAAAAATACACACATAAGCAGCAGTCGCTGTCTGCGGCGGCCTAGGTGTTGGCTGCAAATTTAACGACTGGGACGACCAAGACCAACCAGCAACCAAGTATCCAGCCAGCCGGCTATCCCAGCATCCCAGCCAGATTCAGGTCCAAGCGATCCAGCGATATACATAGCTTGACAAGAGTTTATGAAACGAGCCACAGTCGTCGCCCGTTTTTATATGGGCCGTAAGTTGACAGGCCACAACTGGGCAATGGCTAAAGATACAGTCTAAATTGGCTAAGTTGAACGGGTTAGTAAAAATATTTAGGATGATAAATCACGAACAATAAACTATAAAATAAATACTCAGGTTTATATTTCTTGGAACAATAGAAGATCAGAGTACCCACATACCAAAGTTCAGATCAATTGGTCAAGTATTACAGTTGCTAGAGAAGAATTAGTGTCTCTCTGGAAAGTATCCTGTAAGCAGATCCATAAAAGTAGACTATGATTTTTGCCAACTTCAAAATCCTTCCTATTTTTGACTAAAACTCTTAAGAACTCTTTGTAAACCCATGATAAAATATCTAAAAAATCAACTCTGCTATAAACAAATCCCACCTTAACCAATAAAAACTGTAATCAAAGATTCGTCGGTGGCTCCTCCATCCGGGAGGCCGGTTTGGTGATTCACTCTAGCAAAAAGCAAAAGCAAAAGCAGCTCTCTGCGCTGCGGTTGCCCCTCTGTTAAGCCAAGATTGAATTAATTATGAAACTTAAGCGCAGTGTCGCTGCCGCTTGCAATTTATTTTAATCGCACATTGCTAGGCGCATTTATAATCGATTAGGTTGGCTATATAGTATGTACGGGAGTAGTTGACCCCCCAGAGGGGGGGTGTGGCGGTGAAATGTGTGTCAATAGCCATCGTAAAACTGTTATTTTTTTGTTTGTTGTATTTAGTTTTAGTTTTATGCTAATGCGTTGTCTGATTTTTTATTCATTTAGTCGCGGCGTCTGGAATCGTCGTCGCCTGCTGATCGCATTTTAATTGCGGTCTTTTTTTTCTCCGGTTATTATTAATCTAAATCCAAACCCAGATCTAACCCTCCTGCTTGGCTACTGATTCAAGTTGAGGGGTTTAAGCTGGTTCTCTCCTTAATTAGGCATTGATTTGTTTTTGGTTAACCCGACTTAAATATGGAAATTGGTATCATCGGGAGGCAAGACTAATAGGCCTAAATGGGTCGCATCAGCTGCTGGTTTTTTTGTTTATCAGTTGGTTTGGGGGACTATGTATTAAGTTATCTTTGGGTTTGATCAGTGGTCATAGCTCAGAAATATTAATAAGGGAAATTAATAAGGGATAATTACAAAGCAATTAATAATAATACATTAACTTTTAAAATATATTAAAGTGTATAATTATAACAATTTTTCTATAATAATAAATAATCAATTCGTAAATCATATTAAATACCTTTAAGCCCCTTAGTCATTTTATATGATTTTCAAAATGATTATTTATTATTATGAAAAAGTAATAAAAAAATATTTAATCACTTACCAAGCTCTTAGTTTTTTTTTTATAAATATTGATCACTTTATTTCACTGTGGAAAATATAAAAACAAATTAAATAAATAAATAAGTAAGCTTTATAATATATGAATCACTATTTCAAAGTATTTTATATAATTCAAAAATTTAAAAGTTTATTAAAATATAAAAAGAGAGTTGAATATTTAACTACTCACCCAGCTTTATGTTTTTTATTCGAATATTGAACACTTTACTCTGAAAAATAAAAATAAATAAATAAATAAATAAGTTTTTAATATATTTATCACCGTTTAATAGAAACTCATATTTATTATTATTATTCCACTTATAAATCTCCCAAGTTTACCTTTCCCAAAAAAAGGTTCCCACACAAGTTAAACCCCCTCCCCACCTTTAATTTAATTTTGATCTAATTAATAATAGAGCTGCCAGAAAATGTATAACATATAGCATTTGCCACTGCGTTAAATGTAGATTGTGTGGGGATAGGGATTTCGAATTGAGATTGGGTTTTTGGAGAAGGAGGAGGAATATATATATGATATATAAATGGTAAGGAAGCCCGCTCCCAGACGGCAGACACATTTAATCTTAATCATAACTTTGTTGTGAACAACTCGGCGGCTGTGTGGTGGCAGTGGCACCCAAGTAAAATTCCCAGAAATCAATCAGACTGGGAGACTGGGTCTGGAGGCTTTCGGTAGCATAGCCAACGGTTCCCCAGCTCCTCACATTAGTCCCAAAAAATAAAAACAAAAACAAAACCCATGGGCAGTCATAAGTTGCGTCTGTTTTTGGGGCGCTGCCCCGCGCTGAATAAACGCATAAATCTGAAAGCCACAAATTGTAACATTGGCTGTAATAAATGCCGCGATCCGCCCACCATTTGCTCCATGGGTTAAGGCAGCAGCAGCAGCAGACGGCAGCCAACGCTAATCGAGAGCGACGAGGGTTAAGAGAGGGGCCTCTCTGCACACAGACATTTTGGAATTTTTCGACAGTTTTTTGTATTTCTTTTAGCCCTGAGCCTTTGAAAATTCACACGGGCTGGGCTCTGGGCCTAAACACAAAATAAACAAAATGTAGCAGCGGCAGCAGCGGGAGCGGCAGCAGCACAACAGCAGTCAGGATCAGCCTCTTGGAACCCAAATCGCTATACCGTTGCCGGTTCCCTTGGCCATATTGTCTTAATGCGCCGTGCCCTGTTGCCGCCCCCTTCGTGTTGGCCTTAACCCCCGCGAAGAAGCCTTAACCCCCAGCTCCGGCGTTGCCCCAATTAGCTTGATCTGCTTCTGATACGCGCGCCGAAAACGTCGAAAATCATCTCTCCCGCCGAATGACCCAGGGCCAAAGGGTTCAAAGGGTTAGAGATGACACAAAAAGGTTGTATAAAATGGGTATCAAAATATGCGATATTTTAAAAAATATAAACAAACAGTGAAATAATGAAAGAGTTTAAAATATAAATAAATAATTAAAAGGATATGAAATTATTGAAACTATATAAGGCACAAGGGTTTCTCTAGCCTTTGAACTTATGATTATAAAAGAAATCTCAGAACTAAATGAATTATTATTAGTATTTTTATCTGAAGAACTTATCAAATTCCTATATATCATATATATATAATATTTTTTTATATTTTTAAAGCCCCCATTGACCCCTCACGCTCTCATCTCGAAACCCATCTAAAGACAATCACTCTCGCTCTCTCTCACTCAGATCCTTCGCCCGCTATACATATATTTCTCGACCTTTTTGACAATTTAATAATAGGTTTCCCGTTGAGTTTTGTACTCGCTTGCCAAATGACGGACTACAATGTGGCCACGGATTCACAGAGCCCCCCCCTCTACACACATTTCGTAGAAATCCATGGCGACCTCTGGTCCATACCGCTTTCCTCCTCCTCCTTCTCCTGCTCGGATCACCGATCACGGATCACGGGATCATGGATCCTCCTCCTACATATATATATGTACATCTGTAGTATATGTGGAATATGGCATGGTAGCTCCCTTTCGTTTTCGATGGGCGTTAAAATTGGGCTGATCACGTTCCTGCACGCCGTTCACTTAGGTAGCCGTTTATATCTGCGTGTAATCCGAGTTCCAGAATCCACAGAGTTTTATATACACAGAGAAAAAAAATCAGGAGATTTTGTGGGATATATTTGGGAATTTTCTTGCAAGGAAAAAGAGCTGCATAGACCATTTATTTAAAAAATAAAAAAGTCGTCAAGGAGTTATATTGATGTTTCCTGACAGGGTCTAAGTAGGGCAAAAAAATGTCAATTCGATAATGTATCGATAATTTATTTCTATAAATAAGCAATAAATAGGAATTTATATATCATATATCAATAATATAGATATTTCTTCGTCGAATTCAATTTTTTCTATATTTAAAAATCGATATTTTAAAGTTTTACGATAAATTGTCGATACATTTCTTCGTATTTGTACTCTCCATATATATCTCAAGTCCTAGATCCTGTATTATTACCCATTTGCTGACTGAACTTATTATTCTTATAGATTTTATTTATATTACAAAAATTATTTATATATATTTTAAATGTTTTTCTCTGTGTAAATCTTAAATCTTTTGCTGCATCATCCCGCAACGCGTCGGCGTTAGAGACTTTCTCAGTCTCAGTCTGATTTTGGTTAGTCTTTGGCTTAACCATGGGTTTTGTATGGACTTTTTGAGGCAAAAGACCGACTTGACTGACTGATTCCGTCTATGGCTTTTGATTTTGATAAACGCTGCTAAATTGTGGCAAATTAAATTATTAAAACAACATTTTTGTGCCGTTGCCCGATTTGGGCGTCTGTCTCTCTCGCTGAGGTTCAGTTTCGGTTCAGTTTCGGTTCAGTTTCGGTTTGATTTGGGGACGCTGCAAATTGTTGCAAATTATTTTTGGCCTTGTCTAAGTTTGGCTATATGGGACGTGATCTGAGTGGCTGTGGGTCTGGGCAGCACACACATCGATTTGAGCCGCAATTTGAGCCACTTTGATGTGTGGTCGAAAGAGGAGAGAAGCAGCCAAAGTGGGGCGTAACATGTAATTAAATAACATAGTGAGGGAGGTTTACAGTAAGCCTTGTGAGTCAGAGTAATCTGGTTCACAAGGTTCTTTAGATGAAATAAAATAAATAAAATTCCCCTTTTAGCCTTACAAAACACCTCTAGTTTTAGTAGTTTAAATACCTCAAGTCTTCCCCCATGATGACTCACTGAAGCAGTGAAAATAATCACGATTACTTTCGCAATTACCTGACTTTCGGTTCACTTTCCCCCCAAAAAGCATTCTTCTGAAATGCCATTGACTAATGGATTCAGTTGACCATAAAATAAAAACCTTCAAAAAAGAGTTACCAACTTAAAAACCAGTTCCGTGATGTATTAAAACCTCTCTTCTTCTTTGCTGGGTTTATTTTTTTTTTAAGGCCTGACAAATTTGCTGACAAATTCAAGGCAGCGCGACAGCCACAAAAACTGCCAGCCATCAATCAAACCATTAAAAAGAATGCACCGCAAAATGAGTCAAGTCAACGCCACCTACAAAAATCCCGCTGCCTGACAAAGGAGGGTCCCGAAATAAAATTAAAATAAAAATAAAAATCTGGGAGATGGATCAGGATTTAGGGGAGTTGACACAGTGAGAAAAATTTTAAACTAAAATTATTTAATATTAAAAAAAAATTACATAGAAAAATATGTTTTTATTTAATTTAAAGAAACTTCTTTCTTGTATTAAAATTATTTTATATTCTTCATATGGTAAAAATCTATAAGATTAAAATTGAAATGTTATCTTAAACTCTCTTGCATTGCTCGTACACAGCAGGCAAAGCATAAAGAGGGAAAGAAAAATCTATTTTAGAAGTTAGTGTCTCCAAGATCATTTTCAAGATAATTGCTAATAATTTAGGATTTATATCAATAATATAAAACGGTTTTATAATGATTTAAAATGTAACCAAAAATATTAAACAAATTTCAATATTTTCCCTAATTTGTTTACTGTGTAAAAACATTCTCCCCCTGAGACAGAACGAAATTATCAGCAAACATGTTGATTGTTATTGATCAGCGCTGTTGATTAAAACGACGGGATCCCCGAGAGTCTTGCCTTCTCTCTTATATATATTTTCTCAATTTCACGAGGGGTTTGGGTCATTGGATATTTCTGGCCTGGGTGGCCCTTCAAAGCGACACTATGTCGCCTGTCAAAATCCTTAATCAAATACGCGGCGGAATGTCATCATTATGCAAAAAAGGTGCCCTCCATGGATCGGCTTCTTCTTTCTGAAGACTGCCGCAAAAGCAAAAGATTTTTACAATTACAGAGGGTCCCAGAGGGACTCCTGCCACCTTTTCTAGGCCTCCTTTTTCTGTGTTCTTGTTGTGGCCAAGTTGACAGACGGCCAACAACATTTGCGCCACATTTACTTCACACGTTGCCGTCGTCTCGGGCCAAAGTCCCTCCTGCCTGTGACATTTTAATCGCATTTGCTAAAAACTCAGTGAACAATTCGGCTTTTGAGGAGAGGGGAAAGCCAAGAAAAGAGGTAGCTTATGCCATAGGAAATAGTGGAATTTCAAATACTCTATGGAAATATGGAAATTTTGATAAAGAGGTGGGAAATAAATATAAAAGAAAATGTTTGTCAATTGATAAAAGGTAATGAAAATTCAATATTTTTGCTATGGAAATTTCTATGGAAATTAATTATATAGAAAAGGATTTTTATTATATTTTTATAATATTAAAATATAAGAATTTCATAATTTTTTATGATATGTAAGTAAAGATTTAGTTTCTTAGTTATTTTTCTCTCTTAAACTATCCCTATTTTATATATTTTTATATCTTTAAACCACCTCCTCTAGTTACCATACCCCATATCATAGTTTTAATATTCTCTATGGCAACTGTGCAACTTCCAAGCAGCTGGCTCCTCCGTCTCCTAGGACTGTCATTAAAAAAGAGAGGATCGCGAAACGCGCGCGACTCGCACACGCATTTTACGAGTCAGCGGCAATCCGCAAGATCTCAGCCTCCTCCATCCATTTCCTCCTCGTCTCACCAGAAACCTTCTCCCATTTTTTTCGCAGCTCCCCCAGGTGTATTTCTTGGCCCACTATGACACTGGGGTACACGCAGAAAAAAACTAACTTTAATTAGATGTAGTAACAAAATTAATATACAAAAAATAAGAAATATAGAGAAAGTATAATATTTTTAAAGTGGAATAGAATGGCTTATTTGTTCTTAAAAAACTTATCCTTAAAAATCTTTAAACTATAATTTAAGTGCAATAACTACAACTATTTTTTCTTGTGCAACCCAAGCCTCCTCCTCCTCTCAAGTTGTGTAGCCCGATCCCAATTCCGATTCCGATCCTGAGCTCTGAGCCTGATGATAGCTTACTTAGTGACTGCGACTGGGAGACTCTTTCCTCGACTCTCCTCGAAGCGGATTTCTTCTGCTGGCCGCGTCGCCTTATTTAGGAGATCGTGATAAAAGTTGGAAGTCGCGTTGATTTATGTCAACGCATGGTCTCCTCTTCGGCTTGCAAAAGTAAGAAGAATCCCTCACCGAAATAAGAAAGAAGAATACCAACAATGTCTCATTGAATTTAAGTGCCAAATTAGGAGGCAATATTGAAGCACAATTGCTGGGTACATTAGGGGATACGGATACGGATTCTCGAATATCTCTCACTCTCGGTTCTCCGGAGATTGTCAAGTTCCAAACTGAAGTGAGCTGTCACGTTTGCGGTCCGCTTATGTCAGATTCAGACTGCAACCGGCTGCAGTCTCTCCACAAAATCTTCTCGGCTCCTTCTCCGGCTTTATAAGCCCTTTAAAATGTGTTGTTATGATCGGGCGGCAACGATAAGTTGTTGTCTCTTTTTTGCCTTCGGTTTTGGTTGCAGAAATGGTAATGGTAATGGAAATAAAGTTGAGTTCCGAAGCTGCAAGCTGCGCAATCGCCATGTCTGTGTGACAGGGCAGGCCTTGCCACAGGCTCTAAAGTTACGCCGGCATTGGGTTTTAGGTTTTTGTTGAGTTGACTTTCGGATGCAAATCATTTTACGTGTTGGCGACATTAAGCGCGAAATGACCCCGTTATCCCACTTGTCATCATCACTTCATAAATTAATGCTAACCGAGGGGAGAGAAGGGTAGCTGAGAGGAGATACGGTAGATCGTTGGAGACTATGGCAGTGGGTTTTAACTTATTTTTTGAGATCGGGACAAAGAGAGAGGAATGGGAGGAAGTGGAGAGGGAGTTGGAGAGGCTTTTGAGCTGGCTAGGAAGAAACAGAAGTTGTGCAAAAGGAGAGAAATAATGGAGTTTGGAGATTTAAAGGATTATAAAGAGTAGAATCAGGCATTAAATTAAGGAATTAAATTAAGTAAAATAATTAAATCAAAAAGTAAACTAAAATACTTTTTTAAATACAAGAAAATGTATATTTTCGATCTTTATAAAGAGAAGAAAGAAACCTTTGAGATTTAATTTATTTAAAGGGTTAATTAGGATTGTTTTAAGAATTTACTTAGTAGCATTAAAGGTAATGTTAAGTACTTATTTTTATACTTTCTATTCCCCCTCCCTTTCCCTTTCATAAACCCAAACCCTACCATAGTTCTTTTACTATATCCTAGTAAAAAAAGGAAGAGGTAACCCCCACTCTATCGTCACGATTGGCCTCAAATTTGTGCAGACAAATTGGTGCCTTCCGCCGAACACCAAAGACCAAAGTGTGTGAATGGCTTGGAGCCGCCTTGGACTTGGCCAAAACGAAACCAAGCCAAACACTCCAAGCTTCAACTCGATTCCGCCCAGAAGATATCTCTCTCTCTCCTGAGACACTCGGTCTGGGGCGTGTGTGTGCGCCCTGGCTGGCTGGCTGCTGCTCCGCTTTGCGATTACGATCACTTTTAGATCCAATATATCAGGGGAGCGTTGACGTTGTACATTGGGACGACAATTGATATAAGTTGTGGTGAAAAGTTTAGTGGCATTCAACGATTGCTTTGCTAGATTAAAAGCGACAGGGCAGCGCAGGCTTGGAACTGGGACTTGGACTTGGGAGTTGTACATGGTCCATGGCGGAGGCTGGACCGGGATCTGAAGTCTGGACCTGGCCACAAATCTTTCACAATCACAATGCCAAGTAAAACAAAACCGAAACGAACAACAAAAATGCGGAACAAAAAAGCCAAAAAAATAAATAAAAAAGGAGAAATAAGTTAAGAAGCAGGCAGAAGGGAGACAAGTCACCAGACAAATAGCCTCAAGTACGTGAGCACCGCTCTGGAATCCGTTTTTTTTATATATAATACGGATTTGTAGTACTTATTTGGGGAGGGTGTAGATTTTTCTTGTTTTTGCACTTTATGTCAAGTTGGGAGTATCTTATTAATTGCAGATACAGCAGCAGCAGCAGCAGCCGCCGCTACAGGAGCGGCTTGGCCCGTTAGCAGTTAAAAAGCTGAATTATGCGATCCTACGTGATGATGATGATGACAACCCGCCCGGAGCCCGGAGCATTCCAATACGTCGCGCTACGCTACTGATGCTATCGGGATTCAGCAGATACGAAGACGGTGACGGCAAAGAGTCTTTGGTTTATATGCTAAGTGCCTTGTCACTTATTACGTATAAATTGGGAGGAAATTAAGAGGACGAAGACAGGATGCTCTTTCTCTTACTAAGATAAATTATTTAAAAATTTTTATAAATTATAAATGGTATTGATAAAGCGTGGGGAATGTTTTTAAATAATAAAGTATCTTTATTAGTATTTATAAAATTGTATATCAATAATACAGCAATGCCAGAATAGGTGCAGTTTTTTTATATTTAGAGTACGTTCAACCTTGTTGCACAAAAATAATATATAAATAAATAATTTGATAAATTTAACAATTAAATTCACTTCTTAAAACCCCCAATGATGCCTTATTAAATCTACCCCTCTCTTAGTTAGAGTATATAGCAAGTGTTTATCAGCAAATGACATCTAATGAGTTAGACATCGCCTCTTAACGGGGTCCCCAAAAGTCTGAATCTGTGTGCCGAAATGCCGAAATACCAAAAGGTCTGGCTGGGGAGACGAGGAATCTGCGGCTGCTGAGGTTGCTTCAAGATATGAGTATCTCTGCTGCTGTTGCTGGCCCCTTGGATGAGATCTGTCTTTGATCGTTTGACACAGGCTGCTGCTAGCTTGGAACCTGTTGCCAAATAACTTGCGTAGATTTATGTAGTCTTTTGGGTTAGAAATTCGAGTGAGTCAGTGAGAAATGGGGAAACTGTGTGCGAGTTTTTAGTAGCCACAGAGTGGTGATGGTGAATCAGAGACCATCAAATGAAATCTGCAAGTGCAACTATATAAAAAAAAACCCAACAGTTGTCACCTCTTTTAAGCAACGGAAATGATGATTTGGCTACCAAAGTGTTGAATCAGTTACTTTTTGGGCCTGGCCCGAACAAGAGATGACCGAAATTGATTAGAAAAGCTAAGGGCATCACTTAAAAAATAGGAAAAATTAGGTAAGATTACAAAACTTAATAAAAAAATAAATTTAGACTAAGCAGATTAATTTTTTCCCTGACAAAAATTATTAGGTTACAAATGAATAATGTCTAAAACATAATAAAATAATTTTAAAATATTACAAATAATTTTTAAAGATTAATCAATGATTGTAAGAAGTTATTCCTAATTTAAAATAATATAAAAATAGTAAAACATAGAGAGGGAGTAAAAAAAAAAAGTTAGGCTTATTTTTCACACATCTTAAAACTATTTTCACACATTTTTCTCAAGTTTTTCTTGCCTTTATAACCGTTTCCCTTAGCAAATACTCTCCCTAGCGAGTGGGTGGGCCAGTGAATCGCCCCCTCTTCTGACCATTTCCGATGTGTCGCCTCGGATCAGATCGGATCGGATCGACTTGGTTTAGTTTTGGCTTTGGTTTGAGCGCAGGCCCAGGCCAGGCCTAAGCCAATGTGCGGCCAACAAAATCAGCGGGTGACGGCGCACACAGCGGGCCTCCGTTTTGGCCCGGATTTGACTCCGAATCCTAGCGAGTAGTGGTGACTCCAAAAGAGTGACTTTGGCCCGCTCCGAAGTCAAACTGCGTGGCCGCCGCCGCGTCGTCCTTTTGGCAAAGGCAACGGAGGGCAGGGCCAGGAAGGTGGAAACAGTTTAGGTTAATGCCATAAGCAGCAGCAGGAAGCGGCTCGGAATCAGCTTCGGCAGCGGTTAGCTGGAAAACCACACGTGCCTCGGAAGGCGACCACATGCCGGCTCCACAGCGGAGGTCAGAATAATAGAAGTGCCACCGAGAAATGCGAGGCCAATCTTGGGTTTTGGTGTCAATTGCAAAAAACAAAAAAATAGGTTCGTGTTTTTCTGCGCTGTTTGAGGAATTTCCTTAAAATAAGGTTCTTGATGTTGCATTTTAGTATGTGTGAAATTTATAATTTAAAGGTAATTTAAATGTTTGTTTTAGGGAGTTTGTTTATGGAGAAAAAATGTTGCTGAAACTAATAGAAAACTGGGGATTTTTTAATTACATATAAATTATTAGTTAAAAAACATGGAAAAATTAATTTAATGAAATTTTTTAAATACTATACATGATTAAAAATCTTTTCACTTATTTTTAGTTATTTTATTTTATTTTCTACATTATAATACATTTTTAGATTCCTCAAAATTAAAGTTCATATTTAAATGCTTTATAAATATGAATTATTAACAAGTTAAATGTCAAAAATTTTAATTATAAATTAGTTAGAATTTACGTATATTAAAATTTAACAAATATTTTAAAAAATTTAGATATCCTACTTCCAACTATTTAATACCATTTTAGAGTTGCATCTAAAATTTCCTCTTATTTTCAAAGGCATCTTGCCTCCTTTGGCCTATTGTTCTGACCACCTTTGTACCTGCCATGTGGCGATAACCACAGGCCACATCCGTATCGATATGCCGAACCACAGGTCAGATCCGAACCACAGGCCCTATATATCTATATCTGTCTATATGTCCTGGCCCACACTCGCCACAGTAGCTGTTGGCGCATTCGTTTCGCATTTGGAAACGCTTTCATTACCATCTTTTTCTTTGCTCTCCGTTC
Organism: Drosophila bocki; assembly: GCA_008042715.1. NCBI lineage: Eukaryota > Metazoa > Arthropoda > Insecta > Diptera > Drosophilidae > Drosophila > Drosophila bocki. Next base: position 175,715 of record VNJY01007300.1, read on the forward strand.
CCTGTCCTTTTTTTTCCTCTGCATATCCTGCCGCGTGGCAGCGTCAACATTTAAATTTGTGGAAAATCGAACTCGAAATCGGAGTGAGCCAACAGCAGGAGGAAAAGGAGGAAGGAGGACACCTCCCTGGGGCAAAATGTTACGGCTTATCAAAACATAGTCAATATTTAATTAACACGAGAACACGCAGCGGAGTTTCGGAACTTGGAGAAATGATTTATGATCATCGCATGTGAAACACTCTCCTTTCTATATCGCTGTAGTACCTTCCTTCTTTTTTTGTTGGTTTTCTGGTATTTACCAATTGTGCGAGTGCCGACAAAGGAGCAGTTGGTCTTAATAGTTTGCTTAATTGTTCGGTAAATAGTTAAACCTAAATGCTCGGTAAACGCAACAAATGAATTGATTATCGCGCATCCCTCACACACGCACCGGTACAGGTACAGTGAGTGCTTCCAAAAGGGGATATATATTCGAAAGTGAGGAGTTTCCTGAACACACAGAGGGCATACACCCACATAGAGGAGATAAGGAGAGGGTGATATTTTGGATATATCTTGTTTTACTTAAATTTTATTTTAATTTTAAGGAAATACTATACTTAAAACTTTAACTAGAGTTTATAGTTAGGTTTATGGTAAGCTTTTGAATCAAGGTCTATTTCTAAAATGTATTATAAATCAAATATAGACAATATGGAAACCAAAAATATAAAAATATATTTAAAAGTGATTTTTTACCATTTAAAATTAATATTTTTATTTAGAAGAGATATTTGTAATACCTATTTATTAAAAAATGTACTTAAAAAAATTTAAAATAATATTTTTAGGTACAAATGACGGTATAATTATAATTACTTAACAATTTTCCCATATTTTTAACACTAATTACCCCTCAACAGTGGACAATCTAGTAATAAAAACAAACACCCAATACTAAAATCTAACAAATTTGTATAAACAGCAGTTGAAATAACAGTAAAAACAACACGACTAATCCTACCTATCCAATTAGCATCAATTAAAGTATTACAGTGGATTATTTAATTAAATTCAATTCATTAAACTTGCAAGCAAGTCGCCAGCCTGCCCCCGCAATTGGTTTTTCCCTTTCGATCAAAGCAAAGGCAGGCCAGCAACAACAACCGTTATCCGAGATCAAAAGCAAAAGCAAAAGCAAAGTCAATAAAGACACACATACACATGTACGCCTAGGTAGTGTGTGAGAGAAAGACAGCTGAGGCCCCGCAGCATTTGCATTTAATTTTGCGCTAAAAACACTTGAACTTCCTTGTTTTCTGTCAACTAAATTATGTTTTGTGTAATTTAGTAGTTACAGCTTATTAACACAACACAATTACTTGTTCATTTGTGTGTTTACAAAGGAAAAACCAGCACTTACCTTCCGATTATGATTTTGCAGCAAAAACACCGAGTAAAACCATGTTTTCCATAAAATCCACACTAAACAAACACTCCATTAGCAAAACACACTATTTACGATCAGATTAATTGCCCATAAAGCACTTTTTATTAATATTTTAACACCGCAATCACAGCCTGAAAAATGTTCGTGCCACAAGAAGAAAAATAAGAAAAAGCAGACGTGCAGCTTGAAGTTAGCTGCATCTCTCTCTCTCTTTCAGAGAGATCGCCAAATCTAACGGAACTTTTCTTATCTATTGTGAACTCAGCCCTTAAAAGTGTTCCATCTATTGTGACCTCACAAAAAAACACTTTGTTTTTTTTCTTTTTGATTTTCTTTTTAATTGTATAAATATCGTTTATTTTTAATTACTTATTGTTTTGCCGTTTTAACACTAGGGTTTTTTATGTATAAATTGCGGTTTTATTTTAGCTGATTTATTTTGCGAATAAAACAGAAAATGTTTAGAAGGGATGATGGCATTATTAATTATTTTATTATTATTATTATTATTATTCATAAATAGCGGAAAAACATTTACAATCTTATTGCCGGGTCACTTAAAAGAAAGGAAACAAAAAACAAATAAACAATTTTTGTTGCTTTTCGTTGCTAAAATTTGCGCTTAAATTTCGCCCTTTTTCTTATTTTTCTTTTCTCATTTTTTATTTATTTAAAATTTAAACTTAAACAAAACAATCGCATATATCGTAAATATTTATTTAATAATTGTTTTTTTTATTATTTAATATTATTAATTATTATTATTAATTTTATGTAATACATTTTCAACGTGTTTGCTTTTTGATTTTTAAAAATACAAATACTTATGACGTACGTGTTGTGTGCGGGTGTGTGTTTGTTTTTTGATTTTTTGCATTTTTAATATTATTATTAAATGGTAATTAATTATTGAATCAATTTTTAAGGCAAGATAATTGCAGCTGAGTTGTTGTTGAATGTTGCTGGTGCGTTGTGGGATGTTGCTGGCGTCATGTTGCTGGCTGGCCTTGTTGCTATGCGGAAAGTACAAAAAGCTGCAGCTTAATTGCACTTTCACTTGGCAACAAAAAATTAAGCCAGCAGCAACTTTGTTGCTCAGTTACCATGTTGCGTTATTAAAGATGATTGTTGTCTTCATGTTGCTGGGGAGTGCGTCTTGGTAAATTGTTGCTGGGCTGGAAATGCTGATCTGTTGCTGATACATGTTGCTGATACATGTTGCTGATTGTATTTAATATTTTAAATTTCATTAACATTTAACATTTGCAGTTTCTATAGGAAAAATTCTGCATAATTTAAAGAAAATATTTCTTTGCTCTTTTTAGATTTTCTTTAATGTTTTTCCTTTTCTTTTACTAAATACTCTGGTTCTCTGTTTAGTTAATTGCTGATTTGTGTTGTTGCTTCTTCCTCTTCTTCATTCACTTCCCATAGCAGCCACGCCCACAGGTGTCCATGTGTAGATTTCTGCAAATATTATTTAAAATATGGTTGTTGTTGCTGTTGCTGCAATATACATGTTGCAATAGTTTGGTCAGGATCAATGTTGCCTTGGTGGTGCTGCGCCTGCGCAACATTTTCTTGGCTTGGTTTTTATCTTTTTTTTTAATTCTTCTTAATATTCTCTTTAATACTTCAGTTTTTAATTATTTTCAGCTGTTGATGGGAGTGCAGTTTTGTATAGACCAAGATAACCGTAAAGATTTGGAAACCAACACCTGAACCTTTAGTTTATAATCCGTGATATTCGCTTGTGGCTGTAGATTGCAGATCTAGTAGTTTTAAGCAATATTTTGCAGAATATATTTATTGGATATATTTTTTTGACTTATGCCTAGGGTGGTGGTGGTGGTGGTGTTGGTGCAGTGAAGAAGAAGAAGTAGGCGTGGTGTGGTGTTGCTGTTGCCGCTTAGATCAGATACCATTCATTCCAGTATTCAGTTTATTCAGTATTCAATAATCATTCAGTAATCAATATATTCAGTTTGTGTTTTTTTTTAGATATAGCTGTGATATAATATTGCGTGCTGTTGTTGGTGCTGCGGTGCTTTTAGATATCGGTTTTTACTTTATATATATATATTGCTCTGTGTGTTGTGGTTGTTTTTTTATATATATTTATATATATCTTTATATATATGGTTTTTTTTTAGCTTATCGCCAAACACACTGACTACATCTACAAAATAGAAGAGAGAGAGAGAAAAATAGAGTATAAAATCGTGATGTGGCTGAAGGTTGTTCTTATTATTATTTTTATTAACAAAAAGCTTTGTGCTGAATGCCCCAAAAAAAAAAAAGTAATAATAATACATGATTTAGGCTCTTTTATGGTTGGTTAGACATGGGAGTGTGTGTATTTAATAGTGCGCTGATATAGTATGATAAAGCTTTTTATCAATAAAACAAAAAAAAAGAGCTTTTTGGTGGTGAAAATGAGACGTTATCTGAAATAATTTATCGAATTTACAGATAATGAATTTGGTGGGATTTTGTTAAGTTCTCTATATAAAATATATATACAAGCCTATCATTTATTATAATTTGTACAATGTTTATTATTTAGATTTATTTTAATAGCGCAACTTGTCAAGGCAATTATTACAATAAAGTCCAATTAGGCTAATAGTTGGTGTAACACTTGATTTAATTAATTGAAATATTACAAAACCCCTAAGGAAAATATTAGATTTCAGGTTTATTTATTTTTACTTTAAGGTATTAAAACTGTAACTAGTTTTTAAACAATCAACAGTTCAGGGGATTCTTTCTTTCCAAATGCAAATAATAAATAAACTTTCCCTGTAAAAGTACATCCCCTATAACACAAATTATAATATCTGGCACTCATTACTTCCCCTAAGGGAATACCATAACTAACTCACACATTATCTATTTTTATGTCTATAACCAACACCTTTAAAACAGAATCTAAAATATGTATAATTTCAGTTCATTTAAATTCTTAAGTCATGCACTTTTCTTTATGATATTTTATGAAATACTATTTATATATATTTACATTTTATTTAAATATGATAATGAATATGATTCAAGCTGAGTTCAGTTATTCTAGCTATAGTTAATGATTTAAGGCAAAAGAGAAAATGAATTGAGTGTTTTTGTTGCGATCTTTACCTTAGAAAAATAGTAGTTTAATTAAAAATTATAATAGAAAATAGGTAATTACATTGCTGTAATATTTAAGAGATTAAAATGCTTAAGCAATAAGCCATTAATAATATAATAATAATTAATTCAGCAATTAAGATTATTTTGTGAATTTAAAAAGTGAATAAAACTCTTGAATAATTGAATAAAAAAATTATAAAAAATTTTTAATGGTTTAATGTTATGGAAATAATATAGTGCCTATAAATTTTAAATGTATTATTATTTTCATAAAATTAAATTTTATCATTTAAATTTGTAAAATACAAAATTCTTTTGTGTTTAAAACGTTTAATACAAATTTAATGCAATAAAGAAAGTTTGAAAACTCAAAAAATTTTAATTTAAAGGCAAGATTTCAAAAATAATAATATATTACAATTCAATTTCTTTAAATTTAGTTTGTTTTTAGCAGTTTTAAAAGGTTTAAAAGTCATACAAATTATAAATAAAAATGAAAAAAATTATTTAAAAATCAATTCAATCCTCTAGAATTCTTAATTATTATACAATTCTTATTACATTTCCTTGTGGCATTTATTAAATGTAAACTTATTTATTCTTACCTGTGCTGACGCAGGTTGTCGCGCTGCTTAAAGTACTTGCCGCACACCTCACAGGAGTAAGTGATCTCGGGTGACTTGTGGGTGCGCTCGTGGATCATCAGGTTGTACGGCTTGGTGAATCGCCGCTGGCAGTACTTGCAAATGAACTCGCACTTTGGACGCATCTTGCGGCGAAAATCGGACCGGCAGTCATCGTTGTCGATTCGCATTACAGCAAACATTTTGACAGGCGATATGTGTATACTTCTCCGTCGACAAAAAACAACACAAAAAGCTCCAACGTTTTCTTCTCAGGTGTACTCTGCGCTCTCAGGTGCTCCGAACTGAGGAGCCTCGCTCTTGCGTTCTGTGGATTTTCTATGGACGGCACTCTGAACTTTTTTAGCCCGCTCCAAAGTGCTCTCTCCTAAGGGGGGTTTTCCACTCAAAAGGGGTATTATTTTTCTGTATTTTTTTTTATGATTTTTTTTCTGCCACCTCTAATCGCTATCTGGGAGATAACACCTCGCTTTAATTGCTGCCTTTTTTCGGGCTGATTGGTCGTCGCTGAAAAGCGGCAACGTTGCTTGGTTGTTCCTCCTGCTGCTGCTGCCGGGGCTTTATCTTTTCTATATAGCTCTGTGATTTCACCTCTCTCCTCCCCTTTTTTTTTTTGTTTTTGTTTTTGCTGCCGTGTCCAGGTGACCAGTTGCTGGTGGTGGGCGTCGCTGACTTTTAGGTTTCAGTTTTGTTAGTTTATGGCGCACTTTAAGGCAAACACCTAAAAACAGAGAGAGAGAGACACAAAAAGTTTAAATAAAGTTGGCAACACATAACGCCTGCGACAGCATTTATGGGTTAATAAATTTTAAGCGAAAATAATATACACCCTATGAACATATATAAATAATTACGTTGGGGGAAAAATTACTAAGAGTTTTGTGAGATTTTTTTTAGAATCTATCAAGATGAAAAATCGGAAATGTTACATCAACAAAAATCAAAATATAAATAATATAACAAAGAAAAAACGATATATCGAATTTTTACCTATCGAAATATATCGAATTTAATGTCAAAATATCGATATTATCAAAAAATAACCAAATAATATTTTATTTAATTTATTTGCCTTTTTTTTCGAATGTATTTCTTCTATACATTATAGATTTATCGTTCAAATGTATATTCATATATCGATTACCGCGTAAAATATTCGTATACTTTTATATTTTTGATATTTTCTGTTATTCCCAACAATGAAATTTTGATTCTGATAAATTTTAAATAATTTATTAATATTTTTTGTATACTATTTAATATTTTAAATATTTAAAAAATACAATCTCAATATTTTTATTTAAAAAGAAGCTTCGAAAATCTTGTAAAAACACTATAAACAAAACATTATTTAAAATAAAGCAACACCTATTCCACAAATACCTTAATTTAACTCCTGTTACTTTATTAACCCCCAGTAATTTATGATGCTTTTATTTTAACCACAACTGTTTACGTATGGACATTATTTCTTATGGATACAAGTTGTCTCAGAGAGATCACGCAACATGAAATCGACAATATGAGTCATTAAATGAGCCACAAAATCCCGCACCTCGGACAACGGCGGCAGTGTTGACATTTACAAATCACCAACGCCGACAACCGTTTTCACAGTTGCTAACCTTCGGCTGGGCTTTATAATAATTTGTCTTCAACGATTGTTCACCGCTGTATATACTATATAGACATATATACTTTTTTTTTTTGCACACTTGACAGAGTTCAGAGACTGTACTTAACTTCCGCAAACACAATTGTTCAATTAGTGGGGCGACGGCAGCACTTGTTTAACGAAAGTTAGCTAAGTGAAGACGGGTACCTCAAGGGAATGGTATTTACAATAAATATTTGAGTAGTGAGTGTTTCTATACCAAATTTCAGAACAATTCGCTGAATAGAAACCAAGTTATCATAGGTTGGAAAGTGAAAACAAGCTAAAAATTGCTTTTACACATAGCTCTTTTACTTAAAATTCTTCAGAAATTATGTTTTAGAATCACCAGTTCTTATTTTCTTTGCCAAACCATTAAGATCTTAATCCAGCAACTCAGTTATACCTCAAAATTGATGGGCTCACTCAATTGTCAGCTCGAATTACACCTATCTGGGAGAGGGTTATACGCCGCAAGATCTCCCTGTGCTCTGTGTTCCCTTTTGTCCTGAAAGCCACAGACAATTTCATCGTCATTCGACGCATTCAGCAATGATGACCAAATAGAGTGCTTAACCCCGGAGAGCAACCCGTGGCTAATGCTGCCTGCCTGCTCCACTTAGGCCCACGCTTTCCAAAGACAAAAACCAAAGCCAAAAGCAAACAAATCCGAGTCCAAATCCAAAAGCAAAGCATAACCAAATGCGAGACCGATCCGAGGCAGGGCAAGAGCAGACCCGGACCCAAAGAATCCATATCGAATGGATGGCCTTATGCAGGCGCCCTGTGTCGCATGATTAACGGCGTTAAAATGCCAATGTGACGCCACATTGTGTACACAAATTAACATTGGAGGAGTTTCTTTTTGGCCAAGGCATTTCCAGGCCCCAGACATGACCAATGCGATCAGCGCGACCCAAGGCCCCAGCTCGAACCCGAACCTAAGCCAGAGTTCTCCTGGGACACTGAAAAAAAATTAGGGAATGATATGGGAGAATCTATACTCCGAGAAGAACAAAATATATAAAATGGAATGATTTTGATATGAATATTAAATATAAAGTCTCCAGAAACTAATGATCATTGCACGTTTCCTATATTGAAATTCGATAATGCAACTGTTCAACATGGATTCTTATCGACTAATGCGAACAACAACGATATTTTATCAATATACTGGTTAATTTATAAAATAAATAAGAACAAGCCAACATTAAAATATCGATATCTATCGGTTTTATCGTCAAAAATCGATATTTCACCGATATACCAAGTTATTTGTAAGTTCTGAAAATTGCCACAGTATATCATGTATATTGAATTTAAGGTATAACTAAACTTCCCATCTCAACCCCAACATTTTTCTCAGTGCCTGTTCTCAGTCCGGGACACTCAGTGTTATAATTTGAATATGTTTAGTGGGCATTAATGTTATAATGACAATAACTACGTACCGTCTGCGGCCGGTGCAGGCAACCCGCTGTGACGTTTGCCTTTTGTTGTCAACGTTAGCTCCCCAAAACGAACCCGGGTTCCCATTCCCCCATTCCCATTCCCAATCCCAAAACCCATTCGGTTACCTTCTTCCCAGCCGCTGTCCCCAGAAAGTGTTCCAGCTGCGAGCTGAAAGCACCATATAACATATAAATAAATATCGAAATATATCGGGTCTCGCCGAGAGACGCTTGTCGCTACCAGTCAGCGCCTGGCTTTTGTTTCGCAAAACAAAAAAAAAAAATTCCCAAAAGCGAAACAAAAACAAAAAACGAACTGCCACTAAATCTGGGAAATATATATCCTGAAAAAGAATATCCAGCGGCGCCGAAATGACAAAAATAAAATTACATAAAAAATAACAGTTGTTAACTACCGCAACGCATCGATTTCGGCATAAATTTCGATTGGCAAGGCGCCAATTAAAAAAATAAACTTGTTACAGCCGCCACCTTAATGAAGAAAACACTGGTAGAGTTTTGGCAACTGTAGAGGATACCACTTGGCCATAACGCAGCGGGGGAGTGTATGCCAGAAGAGTTCCCAAAGGGTTTCTCCAATGGCCAGCTGTGCAAATGACTCAGTTAATTTAGAAATTGCTGAAACTAACCATGAGAACTCGGGAGTTGATGATCATAACATGATGAAATTTGGGATGGGAAGTTGTTTGGTTACTGGGAACAATATAATTAAGGTTTCAACCAAGTCCAGCTAGCTTTAAAGTTGTAATCCTAAAATATGCAAGTCTAAATATTATAAAAAATTCATCTTATTCCTCACAAAATCTTGTTCAAATCTCTAAACTCTCTAAGAAAAAGGCGTCACCTGGTGTCACCTTCTTCGATCCTTCTTGGCGATCTCCAACTGTTAGTATTTGGCAACTTGCAGATTGCAAATCCGCTTAACACCAAAGCGATAAAGAACCAAACGAACACCCACAGATCTGGCCAAATATTGTATAATAAACTGTTGTCCAAACGCCAAAGATAATCCCATTTAATCCGCACTGGAAATAATTACACAGAGAGCACACGGCCACAGGACGAACTGGAGGAGATCTTTGGCACAGCATGATCCTTCCTTTGGGTGAAGGGCATGCGAAAGGCGTTAATGCTGCGTGAAATTAGATTTGCAGAGCGATGGGAAAGAGAAAATAAAGATGGCCAGCATAAGAGAGTGAGAGAGATCTGTCAGATACAATATCTGCAAGCAGAGTAAGTGCGTCGGATGGGACTATTCCACGAACCTCAAACTCAAAGTTACAGTTTAACACCCCGAGATAAATGTGTAGCGGGTTTCGGGCGATAACAGGGCTCAAAAACTGCATCCAAAAAGGGCTCAGAGTGACACACACGTCGCAGGACGGCATGGGACATGGTCAAAAGCGATTACCACACTTCTTTCACCTTCTTTTTTGTTATTTTCGTAGGAGGCGGACAGTGAGTTGGCAAGGTGCCATTAAAAATTACAACCGAAAAGTGAAAAAAAAAACCGAAGCGAGAATAAATGACAATAAAAGGACATAAGGTTGAAGGGACAAAGGCACCGATGATCCCATTTGATACGAATCTAATTGTGCTAATGGCGCAGAATTCTCGGGAAAAACACCCACGCACACACACACACCCTTAAGTCGGTGGAAATACAATTAAGGATGTGTGGCACTGCCACTTCAACTTGAACAAAGGACTCCTTAAACGTCGAACCCCAAACACACCACAAGACAACACAGAAGACACAAGACGAGGGATCCTCTTTCTCTTGGGAACGAAAGTCAATTTCCTTCGCTTCTCACCTTCCTTTAGCTGTTAAAGATATGACAGTTGCTCAAAAAAAAAAAAAAAAAGAAACGATGGCTCAGATTAGAGCTGCCAGCTGAGAGCGAAGATCTTCCACCATTTACCGTAATCGCTTAGCTAATTAGACTCTTAATTGATGAGGCACAGCGGGCGGTCTGTGGCAGACGAGGTCAAAGATCATCAGCAGGCACAGTTGGAAAGTCGGAAAGGTGAGAACAACGACATTGAAATGGTGACGGGAAAAGCGATACAAAATTCCAGAAACTACAGACATTAAGTATCATGTTATCTCAAGTTTTTCAAAGAGTTTTCAGAGACTTTATAAATATTATGTATGGTTTTTTAAGTTTTCAACAAAAAGTAAAGAAGTAATTAAGACATCTTAAATTATTATAGTTTTTAAAACAACTTTAATATATTATTTTTATAAAATAGAACAAAATAAATTAAAATAAAAAGAATAAAAATCTCGATATATCTTAAAAAACCTATTTCAATATTTCCCTTAACTTTCCTCATTTTTAAAATAAAAGCAATAAATTGAAATTGAAGAATCAAAAATAAAAACAGCTTGAAATCTGTTTCGTCCGCAAATTTCCCCTAGATTCATAGAAATTTCCCACTCAGGTGTTTACAGGTTTATCCTAATCGCTGGTTTTTCAGAAAAACCTAATCCCTTTAGTCACTCACTTAAGTTTTTTCTCTTTTTTAACATCTGTTGGTAAACTTGGCATTTCATAATCCCACGAAAAATCAAACTCATGACTCATGAGTTAAAAAACTTGTCCAAAAAAACGGCTGCTCAGTTAAAGATGATCTGTCGGACATTTTTAGCGATGATTCGCTGTGATTTGTGCGTTCTTTTCAATTTTAACCCTCCCATGAGCTAGGCTTTGGTCCAATCTATAAGAAGTGCCTCTCTGCTGACTCATCGAATTCTTCGATTCTTTGAGCTTCCATTGGCAGAGTTTAAGCTTCAATATTGAAGACAAGCCGACGGGCTTTTGGGGATCTCGAAAAATATTATTCAAAACTTGAATTTATAGGAAAAATTGAGAATTTTGGTAAGATTTTAAATCATTTTAGTAATAAACTCTAAAAGAAAAAGTAGACTGCGAATTTGAAAGTAGTTTGTTTCCATAAATTCAAAGGGTTTCTTTCTATAAACAATTTTAGATAGAAATCCCGATTTCAAAACCCCAGAAAGCAAATCCTTCGCCTGAAGACTTTTGACTCAAAAGAGACCTACCATTCTTCGGATTCTTGTTGCCATTCTTCCCCCTTCCAATTGTTGCACCGCTTCCAGTTTTACGCTGCTTTCATTGGGCACACACACACATACGAAAAAGCTCCGTTGGCCCACACGCACGCCATATTAGAGACAGCACCTCTCTCCCTCTAACGCCAGGCCAGACAGAGAGACAGAGGGAGAGTGAGAGAGAGAGCGCCACACGCAACCGTGTTACGTGTTGGTGGGGTTTTCGCTTCTCCTTCTTTTCTTTTTCTTCATTTCTTGGTGTTTTTTCAGTTGTCCAATGAAAGTGGCGTAAAACTGGTAGCGACACTGGGAGCGTGGAGGGGGGAGGTAGAACGAACGCCATTTTCCAGCTACCGAATTGTGGGGAGAAGAATCGGAGAAGAGCGGGAGCAACGGGACTTACCCAATGGGAAACTGGTATTACGCGTTCTGCAGGGCTGTTTGAGTAGAGTCACAGAGTAGATGAGGGATTTTTCCGTTCGTTTTTCTTATGTATTTTCTTATTCTCCTTAGGGTTTTCTTTCTACACACGAATAGATCGATCAAGGTACGTCGCGAAGGAACTGATGAGAGGAAACTGTATACGCACGCTCGAGCGGCACAAAGTTGAATGAATGAAATACTAATAACTGAAAGAAATAGTAGTCGCCTCTGCCGCTGCTGCTGGCTGCGCTGCCGCTGCCGGCGTCGCTGCTGGCAAGTTGAGGAAGCGACTGCGCCGAAGACCGAAGATCATCGCTCTGTCCCTGTCTGTTACTCAATTCGGTGGCACTCAATGTGTTCGCTCGTATGTGTGTGTGTGTGTGTGAGTCATCCAGATCCGAAGTTGGAAGCGAAACGAAAAAAAACGAAGACCAGTAGCCGAAGCAAGTTCTTGAAAACCGAGCAAAGGGACGGAAAACTTCGGCTACTGCGTCTGCGCAACGTTCTAGCCGTCCCTGTTGCACTCACTTTGTTCTTAGCTAAATGCGTAAGTGCGGTGGCTTGAACGAAAACCTCAACAGTAGCCACAAAATGGCGTCCCTTCTAACAGAAGCAAGCCGACAGAAAAAACGCCACAAAATGGCGTGCTACTTGCACTTACCTATTGCGAAAGCTGCGCTAAGTTTTTGCTGTTAGATTTACACACTGCAAGCGGAATATACACAGGTACAAACGCCGTTGGTAGCCCGAATCTGTTGGGTAATATTATTAATAAAATATATTTCACTTCCGAACGCTTCTGTGCGCGAGAGTCAACTGCAGAGTTACCGTAACTCAGTTACGATCGAAAACTTCAGCTTGATGGGTTGAACTTTTTGTGTTTTTCCTTTTTTCTTTTTCGCTCCAGTCTCTCTCACCCTCGCTCTATCCCTTTCGCTCGCGCTGGCTTGAGCGGCAAACGAGTTTTGAGTGCTACCGCTGATTGGTCGTCGCGGACTGAGCCAAAGAGCGCGATGAGAGAGAGCGTGTGCGAGCGCATTGAGTTGAGTTGAGTTGAGTGTTTTTCTGTGCGAAGGCGTGTTACCTGAGCTGACTGTTAATTAAGCTTAAGTAAGTCAACATTTCAATTAAGTTTAAGCGGCCTAATGAGTGCGTGAGTTCATCATCTTACGTGCAGGGACCATAAAGAGTGTTTAAATAGCTTTATGTTCTTTATATTAAACTGTTGCTTGATAAGCTCGCTCTCTCTGGGGAAACAGTAACTTTCTTCCACACATACTTACACATAGAAGTGGGCGTGGTCTGGTCTTGTGGCGCTTTGGGCGGCGCTCTGTCTATCTCGCTTGCTCGCTCTCGTTCTCGCTCTTTTTAACTGCTTCTCAACCCGTTTTACGCTCAAGTGTGTGTGCGAGCGAGAGGGGCGGCTGGCTTTAAAAACCAGTGGCAGAGCAAGAGCAGAGCAACTGTATTACGCAGCACCGTTTTTTTTCGCCCCCCTTTGCCTGTCCCTTACTAGCTGTTGCTTCTTCTCTTTTTCGTAGCTCCATTTTGTTTTATTTTCGAGGCCTGGGAAACTTTTTTCACTCGCCTTTCCTTTGGCTTTTGCCGCCTCCGCCTTTGCTCTGTCTGCCCTCTGCTTCCTCTTCTTCTGCTTGTGTGGCCTCTTTTAGTAGACAAAAAACGAGAAGAAAAAAACACCAAATATTGATGGTCTGTTTATCTTTTATTTTCAGTGCCTTTGCCATATCTGTTTATCTTTTACGATTTCTCAATGAAAACCGAAAACTGTATTCATTCAACAAAAATACAAATAAAAAAAACTTCATTAACTCTTGTGTGTTTTTAATTAAGTGAGCTTAAAAAGGATTTGCTTGACCATTTTTTTTAATTACGTTTTCGCCTGTCCATAAAGTTTAACAAATTATTTTTGCCTTCTTCTGTTGATTTTTTGGGCATTTTTAAGTGCAATCCGTTGGTTTTTGAGATTTCAACTCCAATTTTGATGGCTTCATCTCTGTCCGCCTCGCTTTTGTTTTTTTGTTGTCTTTTTTCGTTTCATTTTCTTTGTTTTTTTGGTTAAAATTTGCATTTTTTAAATGGGCAATCAGCGGACTCGAAAAGGAGATGTATCGACAATTGTCCAGAGCTTCCTTATGAAGGCGAAACTAATTAGGGAACTAAAAAAAATAAGAAATGAAGCTGGAAAAATTAAGAAATCAATTTTGAGAATTCCATTTGTGGGGATAAATATTTCCAAAGGGTTAATTGAAAAAACAACAGCTTGTTTAAACAGTTTTTCCTGGACTTATTTTATTTCATCCATTCTACCTGAATTCATTAAATTTCATTTTTATTTTCAAAACATTCTTCTAAACCATTTTCTAAACCCATCTATCATCTATTTAAGCAATCTGTCATTTCACAAAGACCCTTAACAATATTGCTCAAATTCCTTTTGCCGGCAACTTTCCCAATATATTTTTCAATAAAAACGAATTAAGGCCGAAACAAGAATGCTGCGCCCGACAGACAGTGCACACAAAAGTATTAAATTTCATTAATTGCCAAAATTAAAAAGGCAAACAAAATCAGACAACATCAGCAAACAACAAGCAGCAAGGCAGCCGTAAAAAAAAAGATTGGGTGAAAAAAATTAAAAATTCATACGGCAGCGATGCGGTCACATAAATTTTGGAGGAGCACAAAAAGACCAGAGAGCAACCGACAGATGCAAAAAAATTATAATAAATATATACATAAAGGTAAAAATACAGAGATGAATCTGTAGAAGCGGGTAAAATGTCGAAGACGTGTGGGCGTTGAATGGGATCCGTTTGGGTTTATTTTTTATCATAAAAATATATGTATGTATTTATTTTTTGTTGTTAATAATAATGAAACTGGACCGCAGCCACCGCAGCAAGGCGTTGTCAACAGTTTTTTGGCGAGGATGAGATGATGGCGATGATGACGACGACGACGAGGCGGTTGGTTCCATCTTTTTCATTTTTTCATCTCTTCATTTGGCACACGGTAGTTGTCTCAGTTGTCATTTAGCTTCAGTTTGCTCTTGGGGCCCTCATTCAAGGTGTGTTGGAAATACAGGGGGGACATCAGCAAACAGAGGGAGAAAAGGAAGGTAAAAATTATAATTAATATATATTTTTCAGGAAGGAGTGCAAAGCATTCATTGGCATATAACATACTTAATTTTAATACATTTTCTATTGAAGATCTTAATTTTAAAGTTTATTTATATTTCTTTTAAGTCAAATATTGATATTTGCTACCTTTTCCATATAATTTTTGCTTCAAATATCGAATACAGTATCGATTTATTGATACTTTCTACCTTTTTCATCTAGCAAGTTTTTCTCTATAATTCCCAAGTCGTTTTTCTACATATTTTATTACAAGAAAATTAAATAAACTCTATTATAAACTCTATAAATAAACTCTACTAAATGTTCTTTTAAATTGAAAGATTATTTTGTCTTTTTTCCAGTCTTTATAATTCCCAACTTAAAGTTCTTGATGTACTCTAACTTCTAAATCAATACAAAATCGCTAGAAAGATTGCATTATAATAGATTATAAATTTCATAAATTTAAGAAACATACAAAAACTAAAATAATTTATTATTATTTATTTTCAATGATTTTACTACCCAAACGTTCTATAAAAAACACCTTTCCTAACCTAATACCCCTCCCTTAAACATCTTATATTTTTCCAGTGCATCTTACCCATCTACCCTAAGCTATAGTCGTGACTTGATTTATTTTTTCGGCCCGGACTTGTGTGTTTTCACATAAATTTGAATTATAGTCCCCGTCGTAAAGTCGCGCCGGGGCTGATGTGTCTATTTTAACAGTTAGTCTTCTTCTCTTGGCGAACGGCTGGCGATCTATCAATGAATCCGTAAGCTGAATGAACTGGCCCCAAAAAAAACTTGATCTCCGGATCAGCTCATTTGATATGCGCGCAGCTTCAAAAAAAAATCTTTTCTCAGTTTGTATGCTAATTTTGCGTTGTTCGGTTTTCGGTTTCAGTGCCGCGTTCATTGTTCGCTTTTTGTGGTTGTTGTTGTGTTTTATTTAATTTTAATTTTTATTTCGTAAATTTTAATTTCGTTGTCACTTCTGTAGCAGCAGCAAAGGTTTTTCCACTCTACGAATTCGTTATTTTTATTATAATTGGGGTGCGGTTCGGTAGTATTTTCTGCAGAACTCTATGAATCGACCCGATTGTTTAGGCAGCCGCTATAGAAATTAATAAAAATTTATGGTTTATTTGGAATTTTTGTTTGTCTTTTTTTTCGGTCATTAATTTGCCATAAAGAAGTAGGCAAAGTGTGTGGCAAAAGCTTTTAAAGTTTGGCAGAAAACAGAAGGGAAACGGAGTTCATTGTTTAAAGTTTAAAATTTAAATAAATTTGGATAACTTAATTCCCTTAAAATTAATTAAGAAATCACCCTTTAAAACCATGTCTCAGTACCCTTTATTGACCCTTTTTGTGTCACAAATGTGTTCAAAAGTAGATTATTGTCCATTAAAACACTTTACCACTTGATCTCATCCATATAAATGCATTGTAAGTCGGCTCTTATGGCACTTATCACCGACCAATTGATCTCGAAAGGTGTCAACCCATGTCTCCTCGGTTTCTAAATGGAAAATCTCCACCTTAAAACCTTGTAAATTGTGTGATTTTCTTTGGAACACACACAATATACCCCAATTCTAAACAAATTACACCGGCCCACATATATTTTTTCACCTGGATTCTAAGTTGATTTACGTTCAATTCAGTTCTTTTGGTCTTTTTCTTTTTCCTAAGCGCCACACGAACTTCCGTTCCGAAAAAATGGGGGATATTATAATCTCAAAGGTGTCGCCTTGCGTGGGTGCCCCATGGATTCAATTCGAAATTAATAGTTTAAGGTTAACCCAGGCGACATTTAATACAGTGCACAGGGAGAAATAAAGTGATTTAGAATTTTTGGGAATTTTACAAAAGAAATTTTAAAATTTTAAAATAAATTTTAAGAATTTTTTAAATTATAAGATTGTAAAAATAGGACGGAAAAGCGAAGTGAGAAAATATCGATACAGTTTAGATAATTAAACAAAAATCGATTTTTAAAAAATGAGATACATTTATGTCTGATAAATTGATGTATTCGATCAAATAATCGAAAAATTGAGCTAATACAATAATTCTTTTGCAATAATATCGATGTTTCAAAGGTAAATATAATATTTTTATATTTTCACAAATCTCTATTTGTAAAAACTATATTTTTGACATGTTTTTTTTTCGATATATTCTAGGCTAAAAGAAATTGGGCTACTATCGATAGATCCTTTAGTTGTATATATTATTTTAATTTCAACCTAAAATATTTATTAAAATTTTGTTCTTAGTGTAAATCTATACCCAAGCACAGTGAAAAGATCACAAACAAAAATGTTTTATTACATTGATTTGCATTTAAATCGATGTTTGGTGGCGGCGTCACTCTTACCAAATTTTTGGATGAAATGGGGGCTACATAGATGGGCTTCAAGGGGCCTCGAGGGGGCATAGACCGTTGATGATTACGGGCACAGCGAGCGGTCAAAATGTTGACAATGATCCCAGATATCCCACACAGCGTCGAAACCCAACCCAATACCCAAAAAATCTTTAAAGTTTTCAATGAATTCGTCGTTTCTTTCTTTTCTCTCCACAATTCTTTTCTTTTTTCTTCTTTTTTTGTGAATGGGTAGCGCCGAAGTTTTCATCCTTCAATTTAAAAAAACTTTTTCTTTATATTTTTTTCTTTTTTGTACTATATTAGATCATAAATTATGAAACTTTGCATATATGACAAAACAAATAATTTTTTTTGTCGGTTTGTCGTGCTTCCAGTAGCCCGCCCGCTGGGACTTGAGCCTCCGACTTTGCTAGTTGGGTTCGAAATTTATTAGTTTTTCCATTTTTATTGAGAAATTACAAAAGGCGAGGGCATATCCAGGCAAAAGGCCTGGCATATCTCTGGGGTAGGTGGCGCCTGGGCTTAGGGCTTAGAGATTCTGGGGGAGAGAGCGAGCGGGAATAAGAGAACGAGAAAGCCATATGCAGAGAGATCCGATTCCGATCCCCTCACGATTTATGCTCACAAAATGCCTTTTAGCCGCAGGGCCAAAAAAAAAAAGTTTAAAAAAAACTATACATTTTTGTTCATTCAAAGTAAAGTCGAAAAGGGGCAACAGGTTTACTCTTTTCTGTGGTGAGGTCTCTGTACAGGGAGACCTGAAGAACTGGGATTAGCAAGAAGATATCCTATATATCCTATAAGATTTTATTTTTTCAGAATGTAATATAATTATTATTTATCAAATTTTTTATATATAATTTTCATTTTTATTATTGAATCTTTGCTAATATTTTCTTAAACAATTTTCCATAAATAATAAAATCCCCTTTACCGAAGTTCACCTGTAAAATAAACAATGAGAAAATGAAACTCATCCCCAGTACTCGCACTGCAACTACAACAACGAGCTCGGACAATGAGAGCAAGAGAGTCAGCTTGCCTCCCACAAAAAAAAAAAAGACCCAAAGCCGAAGCTCAAAGCCGAATGCAAATAAAAACGAAGCTTGAATCAGGCTCAAACAACAACAATGGGAGCAGCCAAAAGAGAGGCTTACTGTTGTTGTTGCTGCTGCTGCCAGTCACTCAGTCTCATTGGAATGGAATGGCATCTGCGATGAGAGAGCAGGAGAGAGCGAGCGAGCAAAAGAGAGAGAAGTCCTACCGTGGGAAATGAACAGTAGCTTTTTGGCTTTTTGCACCGCACCAGCAACAACAATAAAAGCAGTAAAAGCAACAAACAGCAACAACAATCGAGTTTACTGACGTTCCTTCTTCTTCTTCTTCTCCGGCTGCTTCTCCTTCCTTTTTGCTGCCTTTGTTGTTGGTTGGCTGCTCTTTGGGGGCTGAGTGAGCTTTTGCAATT
Organism: Drosophila bocki; assembly: GCA_008042715.1. NCBI lineage: Eukaryota > Metazoa > Arthropoda > Insecta > Diptera > Drosophilidae > Drosophila > Drosophila bocki. The sequence goes on from VNJY01007300.1 coordinate 194,556, forward strand.
TCACTGCAGCAGCTCTTTGTTTTTGTTGTTGTTTTTTTTCGGCTCGGTCGGCGCATTTCAAATAAGCCTAATAATAATGCAATTTATGCCAAGTGGAAAGCCCCAGCAGCAAAAACAGTGCAGATGGAGACAGGAGAGAGCGAGATGGAGCAAACGAGTGGGGGGGACAGAGACATAAAGGAAGGAAAAGGAGAACGACATGGCACTAGGCGTAGATAGAAAGACGTGGAAGTATTTTCAATTTTGCTTTATTTTAAAAAACATAATAAAACTATAAATTAATCATTAGAATTAATTATTAGTAACAAATTTAGATCATTTTTATTTTAGTTGGCTTGGCATGTTTTCCAACTGCGGAAAATCCCCCATACTTATTTTCCTTCGGATTTTCTAAGTGTGCTGTGTGTTTTGCGTTTTGGAAAAACCTTTTAGCACCTTTCGTCAGGCCATACAACCAAATCCTAACAAGTTACGGGCCAAACCAAAATGCCACATTTGGCCAAAAACAAAGGAAAACTCCCAATTTTCCAACTTGCCAACTGGCTTATCATTATCTTAGTTACTGGGCCAAAAAGGGGACAAACAAAAAAGTTTGGTAAACAATGTTCTTTTGGGATATTATTTGAGAATGACGGATGCAGTGGTCCAGCACCTCTTTACCGCATGTCGAGGGTTTTCCGGATGCCAGTTTGGTTAGGTTATGGTTGCGGTTACACTTGAAGAAATGTTATTGAATTATTTTTAAAAATAGCTGTATATTAGTTTTTTTTTTACTATTTAAAATAATATTTGAAAACAATTAAAATGGATTTATATGTATGATTTGAAGAAGTTTTTATTTTATGTTAATTTTTCTCTCAGTGCACAGTTACGCGACGGCGGCGGCGACTTCTGTCAAGTACGTGCGCCATGGGCGAAAGCAGATAGGCGATAGGCGATAGCGCAAGAGCTGCTGCTTCCGTCCCGCTCTTGCCTCTCTTGCCGTACCGTTATCTGGAAGGATCGCACGCGCGTGTTGTTGTAGGTGTCGGTAAGCGTATGTGTGTGTGTGTGTTTGTCCGAGGAGCAGATAACAAAGAGGTGATAATTGACCGCCCTTTTGGTTTTGGCTTGGCAACCAATTACGAAACTTATCAGCGGCAAACGGCGATCGAATCAAACGATCGCCAAAGCGGGCGGGGCAACGCCGGTGGTCCCGCAAGCCATCTCGCTCTAGCGCAAAAATGCACTGAAATAAATATGTAATACAAATTTACAAAGAAGGAAAAGCAAAGATTTAACTTATAAAATATATTTTTAAATTCAACAAAATTTATAATAAAAAACAAATACAGGTTATTAAAAAAAAAAACAGATTATTTTTAGATATTATAAAAAATAATATTAGCCATTTTTTAAACTTATTTCCAAAAATCCCAAAACCACATTAGGTCAACAATTTTATTTAGCTTTTCTTACTCTAACGTTTCTCCCAGTGTAGTTACATATCTCTCACAGATCGCATGTAAACGAGAGCAACCGCACACCCATTCGCGAGGTGTGAAACGATCGGGCTTGGGACATCCCCGCGGATATAGACATAAATTTATATGCTAAGTAATCCTTATCGGTTGGTTGGGTTTTTATGGATTGTTTGCCAGATCAGTGGTTTGCTGATCGTTGAGCAACTGCCGCACCACAATGTCCTGGTCGTGGGCATGCACCAGGAGAGCCACCTCCAGATTGAGCTGAGAAATGTCCTCCTTCAGCTTGGCGATCGATTTCTTGATCTGTTGCACTGAACCTGGAGATAAGCGGGGTATTAGCACCTTATTTGGAGTATTATATAGCATTGTGGGTGGTTTTTGAGGGATTAGAATTAAGGGCTCTGAGATTTTTGTTGACTAGAATCAGGGTTTTGAGATATCTTATCATTACAGAGAAAGAAGAGTGGGGGAACAAGGTGTTACTGGGGAAGGTGGTGATTTTAACAGAGGAAAATATTTGATTATTTTATTATGATTTAAAAATAAGATTAATTTCTCAAAATCCAACTAAACTTAGTTTTATTGTTTCTTAAAATCTTCTTATATCGAAAAAACCCCCCTTCCATACTCACTTCCATCGGACATCACCTGCCCCCGTCGCTCCATTTCCTCCTTTTTGAGCTCCTGCTCCATCATCACCTCACTGAGCTGCGCCGTTTGCTTCTCCGTATCCTCTTGGAGTTGATTCTGGGCATACTGAATCGTAGACAACTCAATGGATAATTCCTTGAACTGTTGAATCAAAGGCTGTAACTCATTATTCAAATGCTTCTCCCGACTCTCCACTTTCTCCAAACTAAAAGTAAACTCGCTGTGGAGCTTCTTGAGCTGAGCTTGGGTGGTTTCCGAAGCCTCTGCTATGTTGCTTCTAAAGGCATCCATTTGGGTGATGTGGGTCCTCCAGTCACGGGCATCTGCTTTTACAAAGACCTTGAGATGTGGCAGGACTCTTTCCAACTCCAAATGCCACTCCTGATGGTCACTCAGCCGGGCATCCAGCTCTTGATTCCGCTCATCTAGATTCACATCGCCAATGGATTTTTTCTGGGGACGATTTAGCCAGTTGAGTTGCCGGAAATTATGAGCCTCCAGCTCCATATCACTGTCATCGCTCAAGGCGGCCGCATTTTGTTCGTCCTCCAGTTTTTCTAGGATAATTTCAGCATTATCCTCGAGGTAATCGCCGAGGAACTCCTCCTCCTGGGCAATGTGCAGCCGCTGAAAGCCCACCTTGGCCACTTTGCAGGCCTGGGTGGAGAGGACATCCAGGACCATGAGGCAAATGGGTCCGGCGCCGCGTATTAGCTTGTTGGGTTGGAAATCTACGGGGACGTCCTGGGAAATATGGGATTATTATTATTTAATAAATTAATAAATCTTATAATTTTTAAGATTTAATAACATTTCTTATACTGTTACTCACAATCTCCTCTAGCATTTGTATAATCTTGGCTGCCACTGTATTGGGATCATCGTACTCCTGCGGTCGCTCCATATCCTTGCCCAGCTTTTTGGACAGCCACCAACATATCAGGGTGAACATGTAGAATTGCTCGCCGGGATTCGTGGCTTTTACAAAATAGAAACGCGACAAAGGCTTGAGTTTGAATTCCTTAAGCAAATGTTTCTCGTAATTGAGTAATTTCAGTTTTTCCAGCAAGTCATCGGATTGAAAGTTTTGCAACTGCTGTTGGGTTTTCTCGGCGGCGCCTTCTTCTTGCTGCATTTTTGCGGGTTTTTGTGATATTTATTGTTAACTGAAATAAAAGTTTGTGGTGCAAGTGAAACTAGTTGTTTTGAAAAACAAAAAGAAAAGGGTTTCCTTGGTAACCGGAAAAAGGCTAAACAAAAGAATGCTTGTAAGGGGGTTGAAAAATATTGCTTATATTTATACTATTTTTAGTTGTGGTTTGTTATAAAACTAAAAACTTAGACTTTTAAGTTTTTAATAATAAATTCAAAATTTATGCTGCTTTTTCAGATTATAAATTACCGTTAAAATAGGTTTAAAACTGGATACACAGCACCTAGTTTCCACATTAAGGTTTGCGTCCATGCTGCAGCTTCAGAAGTCGGTAAAGCAGTGGAAAACTATTCTCAAGAAAAAAGGCAAGCAGACAACGTTGCAGTAAGCAGACCTAGTTGCAGTGAGTTTTTGGGAGAAACTGCCAGAAACTGCTTTGTTAAAACTGCTTGCCGGAGGGGAAATTGCCAAAGCAGTGCAACATACCACAAAAATCGATATTTATCACTATATCGATACCATATACATCGATCTATCGATTTCCTTCCTGCTCTAGCGTCACTTTTGAAAAAAACTCACAAATAAACAATTTCTAAGAAGAGAATTCTACTTTTTTGGGCTAAACCCACACTTGTGCAATATGTACAACAACCTGGACCTGAAAGCCCTCTCCGTGGACGACATTGTGGAGGAGTACAAGCTTCTCCACCAACGTCACCAGCATTTGAAGACGCAAAGCGACCAGGATGCCCAGAGAATCCACGAGCTGAAGCGCAATCTGGACACCGCCCTGGCTGCAGAGGCTTATCTCACACAGGAACTGGAACAGCTTAGCTCTCAGCCGCAGCAGGCCAATGCTGGCGGGGATTCACAGGAGCTGGAGGATCTAAGGCGCAAGTATCGCAGCCTGCAAGAAGAGCAGGAATCCCTGCAGCAGGATTACGACCAGAAGGCAGAGGAGGGGAAGACTTTAAAGAAGCTACTAGAGGCTAAGGAAAAGGAGCTGTCAGAGCGAGCCAGCTTGAGTTCCAGGGATCTCCATGAGGAGTGTGCGGCGCGTGTGAATGCCTTGGAGCTGGAAAACTGCGAAATGATGCAGAAATTGGCGGATTACGAGGAGAACAGTGTGAAGATTACGCTTTCAGTGGCTGAAAAGGATGTAAATATGGTTTTTATAGTTAAAATATATGTAAATTTATGAATTTATTTTGAAATTGCACCCAGAACACCCTTGAATGCCTGGCCGATCGTGTGAGTTGCCTGGAACAGAATCTCAATTGCAAGCGCGATGAGCTGGAGGAGAAACTTCAATTGCTGGAGAGCTGCCAGGAGCAGCTGGTGGATGCCAATGCCAAGATAGCCTTGCTTACCTCGGCTCCTGAGAATAATGGTGATTATAAGAAGCTTTTTATGCTCTATAAATATTATTTAATATTTAATTTATTTACAAATTTGAATAGAACGCAAAGGCAACTCCCTGTTCGCCGAGGTGGATGACCAAAGGCAGGCCATGAAGCAGCTTTTGGCGGCCCAAAAAAAGAGTTATTTGGAAATGAAAAAGACCTATGCAGATAGCCAGTTTGAAATAAGACGCTTGAAGCGGGAAAATGTGGCCATGCATTCAGAGCTACAAGCATGCAGCACTATTTTTTGCAGTGCAGACAAGACATATAGAAGTAAATATAATCTTGAATATTTTTCTATATAAATTAATAACTTTATTTTAATTTTACCCCCCAAAGGCAAATTAAACGAACGCATTCGCTATTTAATGGCCACCAATGATAGCCTGGAAAAGCAGTTAAAACTCTCCCAGGAGCGCCTGCGTGATTTGGCCAAAGACAAGGCAGTCAATTGGCTGGATTCCATGTTGGATTTCTGCAAGTATGAGTTGCCCAAATGCATTGACAGGCTCACCAGCTATGCCCTGTTGTTGCTCATCAGTTAACATAAAAAAAGGTAACTCCACTCCACTCCTCCTCATCCATTTCCTTCCACAAACAATTTAGACGCGAAACCCATGAGCTGAAGACCCAGGTTCACAGTTTGCGCATACAAAAGGCTGGACTGGAGGATCAGATGCGTTCGGTGCAGCAGGAAATGGCTCGGTACGACGAGTTTATATATTACATTTTGAAGTTTTTTAAATATTTCTTTAATTTCTTTATCATAGCTGGCGCTTTGAGTCTTTGAAATCCCGCTGCGTGCTCATAGATCGTGAAAATTTGTTGACAGAGCACAAAATTGGTTTTAAACCCATGCAGGCCATGGAGTTTAATATACAGGAGGAGGAACTTAAGGCTGCCTTGCCAAGAATAGCAACTCCTTTGGCTGCTAATGCTACTCCTGAAATACCCAAAAAAGAAGAAATTATAATACTCGAAAAACCTATAGAAATGGTTACAGAAAAGGATTCAACTTTGGCTGAAGAAATTCCTGTGGAAATTAAAAAGGAGCCTGGCTTTAATTCCTTGGAAAAACTTGAAGGTGTTAAGACCATAATGGGTTTTAAAATTAAAAGGGAAGAACAGGAAAATGTCCTAACAGAAGCTCTTGAAATTAAAGAAGACTTAAAGGAGGTTGATTCCCCTAAAGAGGCTCCCCTAATTAAAGAAGAAATACCCCAAGAAACCCTTGAAGAAATACCCAAACCCCAAATGAAAGGCACACCTGTCAGGGGTCTCCTGAATCCCCTAGAAAACAAAAACCAACCAGACTCCCCTGAGCTCCAAAAAGATCTAAATCAGAATGAAGTCCAAGAAGAGATACAATTGGAAACCCTCCCCAAACCCTTAATGAAAGGCACTCCCGTTAAACACCTTTTGGGCTCTTTGAAAGTCAAATCCAACGAGGAATTACTTTACCAAAAAGCAGAGCCTGCTAAACCTCAACGCAAGGGTACTCCTGTTAAAAAATTAAATTTCTTAAATAACAAAACAGAAAGCGATGATGAAAAGGAAAAATTCACACCCTCGAAGTCCAAAACTGGGGCCATAGAAATCCTTGATAGTCCCACGCCTCAGAAACCCCAGCGCAAGGGTACACCTGTACGCTTGGCTGTTATCAAGGACGAAAATGTACGCTCCATTTTGTCCAAAAAGAGGGATATTTTTGCCGAGGACTCCCACAAGGTGGTCAAGTTCAGTGAGAGTGATCCCACCATTCACAATTTGAGTCCAGTTGAGCAGGCAGCAGCCAAGGAGAATGAGAAGCCTTTGGAAACGGAGGATGTCAAGGATATAAAGCCTGCAATTCGTAGGCCTGTAGTGCGTCGCATTGTTGTGAGTTCAAGGAAAGCCACAATGAAATAATTGAGAGAATTTATAAGAAGCTTTTGGACAAGAATTTAGACTTTAATTTTAGATTATAAGATATGAAAAAATATAAATAATATGAGAAAATAAACTTGTATTTAAAATTTTAGGTAATTTTTAAAACAATTTTTAGGTAAAAAGACAACTTTAAAACAAGAAGTTCATGTTGGCTTTAAGTTTAATTATTTTTTAAGGTAAATTAATAGATTTTAGCTTATTTTTTGAGGCCAGCCCTGCTTTAAATTCACTAAAAAATCATAAGAAATGGTAAAATACTTGTACTAATATTTTACCCAAAGGAATTCTTTGATTTAAAATGAATTAAAAAACACTAAACACTTACTTTTTTAATTTTCTATAACATAACTTTTATTTCTAACTTCACAGTTTATTTTTTTCAGTGTTAAATATGGCACAGTGTATTTTGTTTTTAGAATATATATTTAGTTAGTCTCCTCCGGCACCCCCTTGGGCATTACTTCCTCTTCAAAAGACAGATGATCGTATATAGGGGCCGTTGGTTTCGCTCCCAGCATCTCTTCCGTCTCCTCCTGATCCTGATCCTCCTTGATCTCCGCATACAATTGATACGGCAACTCGGCTGGCAAGGCCTCATAGGTGACATGATGGGTCCTCGAACAAGCACTCTCCCTGTGATTCCCTGTGCAATTGCAAATGGAGGCAGCCCCACTCACAGGCGTCTCATAGCCATCGGGCAGTGGATCCGCTTCCAAATCAACTGGGGAAGAGCCATTACCTATGGGATATCTGACAATATCCACATGATCCACAAACCGGGAAGAGGTCTTTTCTCCGCCACCAAAGCAGGGCAAACCCGAGACGTAGTAGGAAAGATGGAAGAGCCGCTCGCAGTGGAGGTACAGATACAAGAGGAGGAAGAGCAGGGCAATGCCCAGGGGCAGCATGAAGACTATAATCAAGGCTCCCTGACGCTGACTACGATGTAGTTCCACGGGATTGCCATACAGCACTGTAAAGCTGGACACATTTCCTGGAGGATGGATCACGGGAACAGGAGCTCCAGAGGCCTCTGAACCATTTATAACAACCTGCATAATCCTCTGCAGCTTGGCTGGTGGCTCCGTGGGCGCTTCTTGAGGCAGGCAACTCAGGCCATTCACATTGATGTGGGAAATGTATTTGGAATATTGAAAAAGCCGGAAAAGCTGCGGTTGAGTGTGTGAAAAATTCAATAGCCACTGGCAGCTCCAAGGGTTTTCATCGATCAGAAGTCTTAGTTGGGGATTCCAATAAGCAGCGTTGGTTCTTTCTCCTTCCTTGAGGCTCATCAACTCGTTGGATCTCAAATCCAGGTGGTAGAGAGTCACAGGTGCTATTCTGGTAAGCAATTGGTGGAGGGACAGGGTGACAAAGTGATTATCCTGTAGGAATATCATCTCAAGACTGGTCATTCTTGAAAACCACTTGATGTCCAGGTTTATTAATTGATTCTTGCTAAGATCTAGACTTTTCAGAGAGCTTGGTCCGTCCAGAAAGCTTATTCTCAGGAACTTCAAGGCATTTTGGCTCAGGTTGAGGTGGGTAATTTCCAAATTTCTTGGTGGTTCCAGGGAGAAACTCCTCAGTTGGCAGTTGGTGAGGCTGACATTAACTAGGTGAGATATGCCTTGGGTTAAAAGCAAGTCTCCTGGCTGGATGGGTGTGTTTTCTACCAGAAGCTCTGTTAGATTTTCTGGCAGAAAATTAAAGAATTGATCTTCTATATTTTTTATATTTTTCAAATGTAATTTCCTTAATTCAGTTAGCTCTCGAAGGAAGTCATTATCTTTAAGCACCAAATCTCTTTCATCTTGTATGATCAGCTCCTGTAGATTATGGCCACCTTCTAGGATCTCGAGAAATTTCAAAGAGTTATCTCTTAGTTCTAGTCTTTTCAGTTGAGGCAAATCCTGAAAGGTCTCAGCTCTTAAGGCACCCAATTCATTATCCTTGAAACTAACAGCTGTGAGATTGGGCAGCTGTGCTCCTCCACAACTCAGTTTCAGGGTCTCATCACCCACAAATCTTTGGATCTCAAGACTCTCCATATCCACGCAATTATCCAAATACTCCAAGCCATAGCTAGCTACTCCCAGCGGCGGTGTCTGTGAGCCATCAAGGAGTACATGCCTTTTCCCTGCCACTCTCTGGGCACCCAAATCAAAGGGACTCGGCTCCTGGCTAAAGTTTCCACTGCAATCTATGTCCAGGGGCAGGCCAAAGTCACCGCTACTTCGGGATACCGAAGGCGTCACATAGAGCGTGGCCCGGATGACGCAAGAGGGAGTAACAGGAGATGATAATGATGATGTTGTATTTGTGACATTGCCGGAAGACACCACCAAGTCATCATCATTAATAGCGTCAGCACCCAGCACGTGTGACAAAATCATTGGCAAAACGAGAACGAGGAAGACGCACTGCGTCATCTGCCGCGAGCGGGTCATTGGAGCGTGTCACCGCGGATATTCACTAATCTTTAGGAGAGCCGCTTTCATCCGCTTGCTCGCGTCGCGTGCGAAAATCAAACTGAGAGGCGACCCTCACATTGGGGAAAAGCCTGAGCACCGAACACCGAACACTGAACCGCTGAAAAGTGGAAAACCATCGACGGAGCGCACCTTTGGCTTCCATTTCAATATGCTGCGCCCCGCTGGCCGTGCCTTCGTTTCGGATAAAATAGATACCTATTAGCCAAGATGCTGGCAGGGGTATGATGGGGGCTTAGAAAGTGTGGAATCTTAATTAAGAATTTAATAAATATATAAATAAAAGCTTTGTGGTTTTTTATATATTTATATTATGTATAAAATACGCAAAGATTAACCATAAAGATTTAAATAATTAAGAAAAGTCGAATATATATTTATATATATTATTATTTTAAAAATATATCAAAATCTATATAAAAATCGTTTAAGTTAGGACTAGCTCAATTATAGTATTTCTTCCCTTATCCAAAATTAAAAAATTTAAATATTTAATAATTGGTATCTTTAAGGCCTCAAAATCTCTAAAAACCTTAGCCTTTCTAGTTGTTTTAATATTAAAAATTATTTCTGAGAGCATTTTTGTTATATATTTAGACCGCCTGGCGTTCTCTGTGGTCTCTCTGTGACTCTCTTTCTCCTCCGAATAAATGCTTCCTATTTGCTTTGCTTCTTTTTTTCTTTTTCTCAGCTGTCATCGGCCTGAGATTCCTGCCCCCTTTACCTTCTGTCCCAGAAATCATTCCAATTCCAAAACACTTTTCGCACAGAAAATCCATGCTCCACCCAAGTGGCTGTGGAAATTGTTTACATATTTATATACATCTATATGCGATCGAGGGGATATACTTAGTGAATCAGCTGAGAAGATTTCTTTGGAAAGTTTTGTTTACATTGCACATTTTGGAACGCCAATTGTTGGTCAGGTACTTAAGAGGTGGGGAATGAGATCATCAGAGGGAGGAGGTGGAATTAGACCAGAAATTAAATTTAAATGGGGAACCTTTTAATAATTTTGCAGGTATACTATACTATTTTATATTACAAATAATTAAATATTATAGTATAAAATATATTTATATATTTAATTATATCATCTTTTTCATTGGTTAATAAATACATACAGGGCAAGCTTTATAAAAACTGATGCCAAAAATGTATAGCAGTTTTGTATTGATACTAAAGAGAGACATTGGCTTTATCTAGAAATAAATATATATTTCAGACGAACAAGAAAATCTTCTATTCTAGACTTTAGACGAGCTTGCTGTTCTTTCTTCGGAAGATTGTTTAACTAAAAGTTTGCAATATAAAGGTTATGCGAGGTCTCGATTAAGAACGAAATAAAGAAACGTCTCAGTTAGACCCTATCTCATTAAAAGTGCAAGAGCAGAAGATTTGATTTTCTGAGGCAGCTTGCTTTGGGTAAAGATCACCTTTCTATAACTCTCCCTCCCACACGAAACAACAACAAAAGTAGCGAACGAGAGAGTTTTCGTTTCGTCTGCGCTCTCAGAGAGTTTTATATTTTGTCTCTTTGAAACAAGAGAGAATTTTGTAAGTTTCCTTTTCGGTTACTATTGGAGAAAGGCGTAAAATATCAACGAGAATGAGAAATTTTCTTTTGATTTATAAATTAATAATTAATTTTTATTTATAAATAAATTCATAAATATACATAATGTAAGAGCTACAATAGACCATAGCAGGTGGTTCTTCTCCCCCTATACAAATCTTTATAATCCTTTAGTAAAACCCCTTCCAATAAAAACCATAATTATAAAAAATCACTAAAAAGTTTATTGTATTATCAGAAGGTGAAAGTATCATTGTCTCGGTAACACCATACAAATAAAAGAGTCCAGGCAACCTGATCAAATGGTTTCCAATGCTGGAAAACCATATCCTATCAGGTTATCCGGACTCCACACTGAGGGAACTGGCACAGGTACTAGCCCTGGCCCTGGACCTTTTCCTTCAGCATTCGAGGGCCACCGAGTCGTCCGGTCATTGTGCTAATGCCTGCCTGATTGATTCGCATCAAACTAGGTCGCTGGGAGCTGTTCCCAATGCCAGGGGCACCGCTGGAATTGATGCCAACGCCACCGTTGGGATTTGTCATGGAGTAAATATGCCGTCGCAGAACCCTGATGTGCTTTTGCGACACCTCAAAGTTGTGGACCAGCGTGTGGAGTTGCGTCTGAAGCTCGGCTATCAGGCTGTCCCGCTCCTGGATCAAACTCGACGTGGAGTTTTGACTCCTGTTGAGCTTCAGTTCCAGATCGTAGATCCTCTTCTGCAGATCCCTTCGCTGCTTTTCACTTTGCTCTCGGTGGCGGGAAAGCTGTCGCTTGCTGCTCACCTGGAGCTGCTCCAGCTGTTCCTTCATATCAGACAATTCCCGCGTCAAACGAGTCTTTTCCGTCTTTAAAGATGCATTGTAGTTCTTGAAGATCTTGAGATCCCTTTCGGCTGCCTTTAGCCTATTGACGGCGGCCTGCTTGCGGCGTCCGAGCTCATCGATCTTGACCTTCAGTTGCATGGCCTCCTGTTGGAGGACATGTAACTTATCCGCCAGTAGACAGTTCTCTCTCATTACCTTCTCGTACTTGGTGTGCTCCTCCCGCATCATCTTGGGCAAATGGGAAACGCTCTTGAGCTTGGTGTCGATCTTACAACGGAGGGAGTCAATGTCGTGGTAGATGCTTGATTCCAGCTGCTTGTTGTTGGCATTGAGCTTGTCGATCTCATGTTTTTGGGTGCTCATGATCTCCTGGGCCTTGACACAGCGAGTGTGATAGTCGGCAATCCTCTCGTGCTGCTGCTGGATGACCGTACGGAACTGTAATTGCTCGCTCTTCAGGCTCTGGATGGTGGTCAGGAGTTGACCCACATGGCCGGTATCCCGTTCTCTTTCGGGTTTGTACTTGCGTTCCTAAAGGGAAGAGGGAACTGTAAATATAATCCTATAACGAAGGAAGACTTAATCCCTTACCTTGGGCATATTGATCACATCATTGAGCACATTGTACATGTTCTTAAAACCCTGAGGCTTCATATACTCCTCCTGCTGGTCCTGACTTTTCCTGCTTCGTTTGCTAACCCGATTGGCCAGAGTTTCCAGAATCCTACTATCGTAGACATTGCTCTTCTTTGGCGAATGACGATCCTGTTGCGAGCTTCTACCCGATGACAGATTCTTCTTCCGGGCTAGGTCCTGGTAGGAACTCTGCCCTGACAGAACCGTCATAAAGCTGGTATTGCTCTGCAACACCTGGGGACTTTTCCGTCGGATGGTTATCTTGGAAGTGGCACTGCTGGTCGAGTTGTAGTAGGGATCCTCGGGATCTGGCTCGCTTTCCATTTCCACCTCCGAAGTGGGATGCTTTCGCCTGCCCTCCACAAACTGATCGTGCTTCTGCTGCATTTCGTTCAGCTCGTAGTTGATTTTCATGTATTTTTCCTCCAGCTCCTTGGTGGTCTCATTGTACTCCTTGAGCTCCTGCTTGTACTTGCACAGCTCCTCTTTGAGTTTGCTGCCTATGGCCTCGGAGTTGGTCTCTTCATAATCGTTTTCTCCATCGCTCAGATCTAGATCCCGATCCCGATCACGATCTCTATCCCGCTCCTTTATCCCAATCTTTGGCGGCAACTGCAGGACACTGGGACTACTGTGCTCCATGAAGGTCAAGCCAGTGTTGCTGGAACTTATTTCATCCTGGAGATTTGAGCTCCTCCTGGCGAGACTGACATAGCTGTGGGTCTGATCAAGCTGCTCCTTTTCCATGCCCATTGTTTTTATTTATGGGTAAACCTTACGACTTTCGGCTATTTCTTAGGACAAAACCCCAGTGTGCGTTGTGGCGACCTTGGCATCTACTAAAATTTGGCTTATTGTGTTTATATATTGCACTTGGTGAATTTTTTGCCTTGTTTTATTAGCAACAGAGAATTTTTTTATGACGTGAAGCATTTGTTTACAAAAAAAAAAAAGGAATATTATTTCTACCTACGAAAATTATTATTTTGGAATCTTGATCTGAAGCCTACTGTGAGGAAGGGTTATAAAGTGCATTATTATTATAATTCCCAAGTTGGAATTCTGTGAAGACAAAAGGAGTGATAGAGTAATATAGACTTCTGAAATATTTATTAATATCATTCAATATCAAAAGTATTGAATTAAAACACGGCTAAATCGAATCGCCTGATGATAAAAATAAAAGGTACAATTCATGTATTTATTAAGGAGTATTATTATTATTTTTTTTAAATCAGGAAAATAATAAGCAGTTAAATAAAATATGGCATTGTGATAAGAAACCATGGTTAAATCGGATCGCCTGGTTATGAGACACCAAAATTAAATATATTTATTACAAAATATAATTTGCATTCTTTAAAAATTCGTCTACTTACACTATTTTTTTATATTTTCTTTATATTTACACTAATTTACAGGGACAGGGTTTAAAAATATATGAAATACCTGTAAAGGTACCTAGACAAGGAGTACCTTGGGGGAAAACACAGCACTTTCAAGCTTTACACTTTCCCATCTCCCCCTAGAAACCCAGTAGGCTTTCAGAAATCCGCTCTCAGCTGTCTTCCAGATAGAAAACACTTCAGGGTCTCGGTCTCAGTCAGTTTCATTTTACTCGTAAGATAAGGATCAACTTATTTTCGGAACTTTTTTCACCCCTCAGAATAGAAGAAAAAAAAAATCAGAAAAAAACACAAAATCTTTAGTGAAATTTGATCAAAATAAGATAAATTATAAATTTATTAGTTAAATTATCCTATAAATCGCAATGGGTGATAACACGGAATATACGGATGAGGGCGGCGAGTATGAGGATGAGGAGAGAAACTTCATGGATGAGCACCAGATGCTAGAGGAGGGACCCGAGGTGGATCTGTTCTCCCGGCTGGGTGAATCCTCCGATGATCCCGAACAGAAACGCATGTACTCCGAGTACCTGGCGCTGATCAAGGAGATAGATTGCCAGAACAAAATAATCCAAGACATCAAAAGCAACATCATGGACATGTGCGCCAAGCCCTGCAAGACCCGAAATGAGCTGCGCGAAATCAAACGCTTGAGGATCTGCATGGAGCAGGAGAACATCAAGCTGCATGTGATGATGAACCGGGCCATTGAGCTGCAAAACTTTGGCTCGCATCGCCATTACAGGGAGCTGCCCATGACCACCACCGTGGATGAGGACAATCTCTCGCCGTATATGTGCGGCATTGGGGTGCCTGCCCCGGACAGTGGCAGTGGAGATCCCTGCAACGAGGAGCCCTGTTCCAGTGATTGTGGGGGAGGTCGTGACTCTGCCGGGCAGGATGACAAGCTCATCTGTGCTTTGCAGAAGGCCATGCAGAAGATGAAGGGTGCCTGTCCGGAGGATAAGAAAATGATTGATGAGATTGCAGCAGCCATTATGAGCTGCAAGAAGCCGCAGCCCGTCTGCAGTCCCAAGCCTTCTCCTAAGCCCTGCCCGGAGAGCAGTACCAGCAGCAGCGATGCTTTTTCACCCTGCCCGCCGTGTCAGCAACAGCGTCGCAAATCCCGGCCTTGTCCACCTCCTTGCCCACCAACCTGTCCACCAACCTGTCCCTCTGGCAAAAGTGAATCCATGGAGAAGCTTAAGCGTCGCATTCAGACCATGCAAAGCTCTGTGAAGAAGCTGCTGCTGGAGGTGGGCAATCGGGATGGACAGGCCCAGACAGATCCCTACATGGACGATGATGAGGAGGAGGAGCAGGATCCCTGCTCAAGGCCCTGTCCCAGGTCACCTTGCCCGGAGGATCCCGATCCTTTGGTCATATGTGGCGGCAAGCGCAATACCAAGGCTGACAAGTACGATAAGATGAAGGAGAACTATACCAGGCTGCTGACAGAGTTCCAGCGCAAGGATTGCCAAATCAAGGAGCTGCAGAAGAGGTGGGTTAAAAGGGATTTCATTGATAAAAGATACCAAGTTATAAGATATTTTCTCTAGAATGAAGGGCATGTGTGGTCCCTGCCCTGCCAAGGCAGGCGATGGCGATGCCGATGCTGCTGAACTCAACCTACTCCGAGCCCGTGTCAATGAACTTAAAGAGGAACAACTAGAGTTCAAGTGCATCATGAAGGAGCAATCCCAGCAGCTGGAGGATTACCGCAACAAGTATCTTTTGGCCCAGCAAAAGGTCGAAGAGCAGTGCGTCTCCCTGGAGAAACTAAATATGAACAACAAGCGCATTGAACAGCAAATTAATACAGAAGTCAAGGAGATTCGTGCCAAGTTCCAGGAGAAGCTCAATGAGCTCCTCCACTTCCCCAAGCTTCTGGAAAACGAACAGCTCAAACTGGCTCAGGTTTGCAAGGACAAGGACGAAATGCAAACCAAACTGGTGGTGGTGTGCAAGGAACTGAAGGCCTGCAAGACCCAGCTGGAGCAGCCCACCACCGTTGATGTGAGACCCCAGTTGGCCCAGTGTCAAATGGAGCTCACTCAGGCCAAAAATGAACTGGAGGAGCTACTCCGCCAACGTGATCTCTTCTGCGAGCAGCTCAAGTCCACCCAGGATGATCTGGATACCATGCGTACAGAGTCTGCCAAGATTATAGCTGGCACCAAGGAACGAGCTGAGCTCATCAAGTCCCAGCAGCAACAACAAATCGATCGCTTGGAGAAGGAGCTGGCCCAGTGCCGAGCCACTGCATCGCTGTCTGTGAACGATCGCGAGGCTGTGATAAGGGAGATGCAGGGACAATTGAACACCTTGTCTTATAGCTTCGATGCGGCCCAGAAGCAAATCAAGACTTTGCGCAATCACATAGCCTATGTGTCCAACGAGAACTGTTTTCCCGTCAAGTGCTAGGTGGGGATCACTGCCTGTGGAGGATTGTGTATGGGATTCTTGCGTTTTTAAAGCCTTACCTTGACATTCCCTCGAAAGCTTATAATTTGATCATGCAAAATTTGTTTGTCTAAAGCGAAATCGAAGTTAGTTAATAAATAAATATGAATGGGAATCGTTGGTGATATGAAATTAACTATTTTTTATATAATTTTGCTAGAAATTCCTTAAAACAAAGGCCTCTACTTATTGAAGATTTTCCCTATCTTCTTTAAAACACAACCCACAATCTCTTATAAATATAAAACAATCGAAAGCCTTTGTTTTTCACGCTCCATTGGAAACAAATATATAGATATTGCTTTATTTTTTCTGGCAAATTTGTGAGGAACAAGCTACAAATGGTCGTTTCTTCAAAGAGGAGCTTATATTTTGGCGACTAAATGGCACACTATAAATATAGATTTCTACAGCGATTTGACAGCCAGTCTCTTCATTTTGGGCGCATTCTTTTTGGCCTGACGCTTCTGCTCTTTGAGCTCCCAGCGGCGCTGCTTTTCCGGGTCCTCATCGGCCAGGATGCGCTCCTTCTCCTGCTTGCGCTTATCCTCGCGACGCTGGGCAGCGGCCTCAGCACGGGCGGCATGAGTGCTCTTCAAGAACTCCTCCTCAACGCGAGCGCGATTCTTATCGGATTTGGCTTTGCCCTGGAATATATTATATTTTAAAGTAAAATTTAAGGATTTATAAGCTTGAAATTACCTCCTTGGACATGCGATAAGTCTTCAAGCGTTCCATCAAATAAAATATCAACAATAACAACGGTTTAATGGTCTCCATTTCGGCATGTTTGGGCAGGTTAAAGCCAGCCAGCAGAACGGCTTTGGTCTCCGGCTGCTTGAGCGTGCTGGAGCTCTCCTCCTGCTGGATGGGGCCACTGAATTGGTCCGAGATGTGCAGGTAATCGATATAGCTTTGGTACTTGTTAAGTGCAGTGATAACGCGTGATTCTAAAATGGCCGAGGTGGCCTCAGGGACCTCGGAGAGGACACCAAAGCCATTGGGTACATTGTAACGATCCTCGGGCTTACCAACTAGACTACAGAATTTGCTCTGCAATTAAAAGTTACTTAATAGTTGATAAGAAAACCTTGTAAATAATATAATTACCAAATCTGTATACTCCTTAAACACCTTGGTTATGGTCTTCTTGCTTCCCACAGCAAACACAAAGGCATCCATTACGCCGCGCGTTAGTTCAATTTTGATATGAGCCTGATCCAGCTGGGGTCGCATCAATCCCGCCACCAAGGACACCAGATCCTGTCGCTTGATCATCTTCAATTCCACAAGCATGCCCTCGCAACAGGTCCTGCCCGAGCACCACAACGTATACAGACTCTCGCTCTCCTTGATCAGTCCCGGATTCTCATTCTCCGCCTTGCCATCATCGCCGACCAAAGCAAAGTTCTCGTCCAGGAGGGCCCGGTGAGTGCTGAACCAAAGCTGGGCCAGGCGAGCATTCTTGGTCTTGCCCGCAAAGAAGTTGGCAAAGTAGGCCAGGAGACCAGCCACCATGAGCATTTCCATCCAGTAGGAGTCCCAGTGGGTGCGGAAATGCAGGGGGATATTAGGGATGTTGAGCTTGGGCTCAGCCTTCTGATCGATGGGAGGATCCTTGGCATCGCCACCGTCATAGCCCTCGAATTCTTCTTCGTCCTGTAAAAATTTGTAGTAAAGTAAGGTGCAGTTTTAAGATTAGAGAGAGTTAGTTCTTCCTTATATTAGTTACATAATAATAATAATCTTTCTTACAGACCTACAAAAACCCTAAAGTTATAAAGGTTAATCTAAAGTTTATAAAGAATTTTTACTACATTTAGTTCTTCCCTCGTTTTTCCTTAGCAAGGTGAAAGTATTGCAGCACATTCTCATGCATAATTAATGGCAATTAATAAATATTAATTAAGTAGCCAAGGGAACCTTATAAGACCTCCAACCAATAGGGTTCTTTCTCCCAATCAGATTCTCACGTATCACCTGCTCAACTTCCCACCCCCTCCCCAGATGACCCACGTAACCCTTTGCTCACCTGGAAATGCTCAAACTCATCGTCATCCTCTACCAGGCCATCTTCTTCCTCATCGCTCTCCGCCGTTTGCTTTGGTGCTGCTTTACGTGGCTCTTGTGGTCCCTTTTCCCGGGACTCTTCGTGGCTAGCTCCTACTCCGCCGCCCGCAGAGGCTTCTGCACTCTTGGACGCCGGCTGCTCCGTGTAAAAGCTGCCATCGAATTCATCATCAAATTCGGCAAAATCATCGTTGGAGTCTTCCTCGAAATCGTTCTCGGATCTGGTGCTGGCGAAGCACAGAAGCGCCAGCAGCAGGAAGGCGAATACTGGTCGCATCTTGGTCGGTGCTTGGGGTGCTTAACTTAAGTTACAATTTATCTAAATTTTGTCCTAAAGGTTCGTCACACTAATTAATGAAAAAAAATCTAGGTTAAATTGGCAGCAGTGTGGCCGTAGTTCAATTGAACCAAAATACCAAACGAATGAGCAAAGTAAACAATGTTGAGAAAGAGGTAGTCGGGTTGGTGATACCCTGTACTTTATACTCATATATAAAAATTAAACAAAAAATTAAAATAATAAAGATTTTATCTCTTATTTACAATGTTTTCTTTTAAAACAAATGATATTTTTAACCAATTAAATATCGAGTAAGAATATTAAACGGCTCAGCAGAGTAAAAAAGTAGAGAATTTTGTGATTAAATTTTAACTCAAATACAAATATTTTCATAAATTATAGATTATTAGATGGAAAATATTATATATATTATTTTTTATTTTAATAAAATAAAATTAACATAATAAGGTTCCTCTGCAGAGGTACATCAACTATCGATTAATCGCGTTTGTCTTTTCTTTTCTTTTAAGCCACGGTCACACTGGCAGAGGTAAACACGTTGCATTGCAAATTAACTTTTTGTTAAGTGCTGTGAACTGAATAAAACAATTGTTTTAAACAATTGCAAGGTCCCTCAACCTATCAACTATGGTGAGTACTTCTCGGAGAAACAAATCCCGGCGAGATGGATGACTCACCGAAAGTGCCACGAACACATGCCGCCGGCTGATGCAACTTCAGGCTGCATTTTCTGATAGGCAAAAAAATATGCTAATTTGTTTATATTTTTTAAATAAAAACAGGCCACAACCGAGCGAAAGGGCACCTTTAAGGTGGAGTACCTCCAGAAGATCGAGCGTGAGGTCCAAGAGCGATGGGAGAAGGAGCGTGTCCACGAGTCGGATGCCCCAACGGCACCCAAGAAGCGGCAATCGGAGAAGTTCTTCGTCACCTTTCCGTTTCCCTACATGAATGGCAGGCTCCACTTGGGTCACACCTTCTCCCTGTCCAAGGCGGAGTACTCGGTGCGTTATCATCGCCTCAAAGGACGCCGCGTCCTGTGGCCCTTTGGCTTCCATTGCACTGGAATGCCCATAAAAGCCTGCGCCGACAAGCTAACCCGCGAACTGGAACAGTTTGGTTATCCGCCAAAGTTCCCAGAGATAGCAGATGAGGCTCCCGCTGCAGTGGAAACCAAGTCGGAGGTGCCCAAGGACAAGTCCAAGGGTAAGAAGAGCAAAGCGGTGGCCAAGACAGGCACGGCCAAGTACCAATGGCAGATAATGCAGAGTCTGGGTCTCAAGGATGAGGAAATCAAGGATTTTGCCAATGCGGAGCACTGGCTGAACTACTTCCCACCGCTGGCGGTGAAGGATCTCAAGCGGATAGGCGTGCACATTGATTGGCGGCGCACTTTCATCACCACGGATGCCAATCCCTACTTTGATTCCTTTGTTCGCTGGCAGTTTAATCATCTGAAGGAGCGCGGCAAGATCTTGTATGGCAAGAGGTACACCATTTACTCGCCCAAAGATGGCCAGCCCTGCATGGATCATGATCGCAGCACGGGCGAGGGTGTGGGTCCCCAGGAGTACACCCTTATCAAGATGAAGGTTCTGGAGAAGCCCAAGGCTTTGAGCTCTATCAAGGAAACTATTTACTTGGTGGCTGCTACCCTGCGTCCGGAGACCATGTATGGTCAGACCAACTGCTGGCTTCATCCGGACATCAAGTACATTGCCTGGCAAACCACTAAAAACAATGAAGTTTGGATTAGCACCAGGCGTGCAGCCCGGAACATGGCTTATCAGGGTTTTACTGCGGAGGAAGGAAACATTAAAGTGGTGGCTGAAGTCAAGGGTCAGGATTTGTTGGGCGTTTCCCTGTCTGCTCCCTTGACTCCACACAAGACTATCTACACCCTGCCCATGCTGAGCATCAAGGAGGACAAGGGCACGGGCGTGGTGACCTCAGTGCCCTCTGATTCCCCCGATGATTATGCTGCCTTGGTGGATCTGCAGAAGAAGGAGGCCTTCCGGCAGAAGTATGGTCTTAAGGATGAGATGGTCTTGCCTTTTGAGCCCATACCCATCATAGATGTTCCTACTTTGGGCAAACTGAGTGCTGTGCATGCCTATGAGACGCTGAAAATACAATCCCAAAACGACAAGGAGAAGCTGGCAGAGGCCAAGGAGTTGTGTTACCTGAAGAGTAAGTCCAGGTTTGGGAGAAGGTTAACTAAAGTTTAACTGTTTTTACCTTTTCCCTTAAAGGTTTCTATGATGGCATTATGTTAGTAGGAGATTTCGCTGGCCGCAAAATCCAGGATGTCAAAAAGGATCTGCAAAAGAAACTTGTGGATGCCAATGAGGCTGACATTTACTACGAACCCGAAAAGACCATAATGTCGCGTTCTGCCGATGAGTGTGTGGTGGCCCTGTGCAACCAATGGTATCTCAACTACGGTGAGCCTGTATGGCAAGCCCAGGCCACCAAGATCCTCAAGGATATGGAGACCTTCCACGAGGAAGCGCGCAATAACTTTGAGGCCATCCTCAACTGGCTCCACGAGTATGCCTGCTCTAGAACCTACGGTTTGGGCACCAAACTTCCCTGGGATGAGCAGTGGCTAATTGAATCTCTGTCGGATTCCACCATTTACATGGCCTTCTATACCGTAGTGCATCTCCTGCAGGGCGGCACTTTCCGCGGCGAGAAGCCAGGACCCTTTGGCATCAAACCCTCGGACATGACGGCTGAAATTTGGGATTACATCTTCTTCAAGGAGACTCCCCTGCCCAAAAAGACCAACATCAAGGCGGAATATCTGGCTGTGCTGCGTCGTGAGTTTGAGTATTGGTATCCCTTGGATCTTCGGGTTTCTGGAAAGGATCTCATCCAGAATCACTTGACCTTCTGCCTGTACAATCATGCGGCCATTTGGCCCAACGACGAGACCAAGTGGCCCAAGGGTATGCGTGTAAATGGCCATTTGTTGCTCAATTCCGCCAAGATGTCCAAGTCGGATGGTAATTTCCTCACCCTAACCGAGGCGGTGGACAAGTTTTCGGCTGATGGCATGAGATTGTGTCTGGCGGATGCTGGTGACAGTGTGGAGGATGCTAATTTTGTGGAGAGCACTGCAGATGCTGGTATCCTGCGGCTGTACACCTTCATTGAGTGGGTCAAGGAGATGCTGGAGACGAGGAGCAGCCTGAGAAAGGGTGCGGAGAAGACCTTTAATGACAAGGTCTTTCTCAGTGAAATCAATTTGAAAACCCAGCAAACGGATGACAATTACCGCAAGATGTTGTTCAAGGAGGCCTTGAGGAGTGGCTTCTATGAGCTCCAGTTGGCCAGGGATAAGTACAGGGAGCTGTGCGGTTCCCAAGGCATGCACGAGGATCTGGTGCTGGAATTCATCCGTCGTCAGGCTTTGCTGGTGTCTCCCATTTGTCCCCATATGGCGGATCATGTCTGGGGTTTGTTGGGCCACAAGGAATCCATAGTTCATGCCCGTTGGCCCGAGGTGGGTGACATCAATGAGTTGGACATTATGTGCTCGGAATACCTCATGGAGGCAGCTCACTCTTTCCGCTTGAACCTGAAGAACTTGCAGCAGGTGAAAAGCAAGGCCAAGGCTGTGGTTGAGCCGGCGGGAAAACCCAATCGCGGCTTGATTTGGGTGGCCAAGACCTATCCTCCCTGGCAGTGCTGTGTCCTGGACACCATGAGGGAGTTGTTTAACAAAACCCAATCCCTGCCGGATAACAAAGTCATTGCAGCTACACTGCAACAAAAAGCGGAGTTGAAGAAGTTCATGAAGCGGGTGATGCCTTTTGCCCAGATGATCAGGGAGAAGGTGGAGTCCGGCAAGGGTGTGGCTGCCCTGGCTGTTAATTTGGAGTTTGATGAGCGTCAGGTGCTCATCAGCAATGTGGATTACCTCAAGAATACACTGGATGTAAGTCGGAATGAATTTTATATAATAATCTCCCCTAAAATAACATTTCTCCCCAGCTCGATGTCCTCGAAATCAAGTATACAGATGACCCATCAGCTCCAGAGAAAACCCGTGAGGAAGTTCGTCCTGGCTCGCCCTTCATTAACTTTACAGTGGCCCCAAATGTCAGCGTTGAGCTCACAAATCCCATTGAACGTTCCTCACTTTTCCAAGTCAACACTGTCATCTCCGAGGGCGACACAGTCAAGTCGCTGCGCGAAAAGCTTTCCAAGATCATTGGCCTGAAGTCAGATGCTGCGGTTAATCTTAAGATTTGGCGCTATGATGACCCACTTTTGGGTCCCCGTAAGATACCCAACTTTGAGGATTACAAAACCGGCAAGAGTGTCCTGGGCGAGGGAAACTTTATTCTGGATGTGGACAACAAGAAAGTGAGCCTGGAGCAGGGTGGCAAGCAGACAGAAGTGGGCAGAAATCTTATCTATGTTGTGGATTAAGGAGAAAGAGCATCACTGGGGTTCATAAGCGAACTTGAAACATTGTAAAACACACAAAATTGTTGGCTTTTAAAATAAAGAAATTATGATTTTTTTTATCAACGAAAATTATTTCCAAAGTAAAGGTAAAAGTTGTACTTATTACCAATCTTTCTCCTTGATACTTGAGGGCTAAGGAGTTCCTAAGGAGTTCATAACTCCATTTTTTAGTTAAAATTCGGAGGTTTTGACTTTAAATTCTGATAAAAAATCTGGGAAAAAGCTTAGGGTGTACATTGCAAATCCCCTTTTTTTTTGAGGAAACTTTTGGGCAACTTTGTGTTTAATTTTTTATTAAAAAAATATTTAAAAATTAAATATAATAATATTTAAAAAATATGTATAGGTATAAAGAATTGTATTACAAAATATTTATATATTTCTATTTATTAAAATATATATTTTTTATTAAAAGACATTTTTATTAATTCATATATTAATTAATTAATATTTTTTTTTGTATTAAAATATATTTAGACTTTAAATTTTAGAGGTATAAAGAATTTTATATTAAAATATATGTAAATATTTTAAGGTAAATTTTGTATTACAAAATATTTAAATATCCCTTAATACTTCTAAATATTTTCCAATACAAAATTAAACACAAAATTGTTTAAATGTTGCACTATTTTAATTTGTTTAATTTAATAATCTAACTTTAGCCGTTTCGCCACAAGCATTATTTGAAAAATGGCCCATTTTGCACCAAATTAACCATTAACCACCACTTAAAAACTATAAATAAAATGTATTTTAGCCTTGTAATTAACCCCAATTGACAAGGTTAAAACCTGAATGAACCCTCTTTTCAATGCCTTTACTGTGTCAAGTACCAGATAAGCTTCAACAGTATAGCTTCCCAGCGGGTCACCGCCCTAACCCACTGAGAGACTATCACTAATCCCCGCAAGAAAGCCTATAAAAAGCTCTTTCTTGGCTTTAAGTGGCATAGTTTACACCATGTTGGGCCTTCGTTTGTTTCTATTGCTGCAGTGCAGCATTTTTGTTTTCGGAGGCGTTTGTTTGATTCCTCAACCTATAATGAGACAACGCTCTCTGAAGGATAATGTGGCGAAAAACTGGATATATTCACCCCGCCTGGATGGTCGCATAGTGGGAGGACATCGCATTAATATCACCGATGCCCCACATCAGGTTTCACTGCAGACTTCAAGTCACATTTGTGGCGGTTCCATAATATCCGAGGAGTGGATATTGACGGCGGCTCATTGTACTTAGTGAGTTTAAGTTAATAGTTGATCATTTTTTAATTTTAAATAATTTATTTATATTTTATTTATATTTAATTTTCCTCCTTTTAGTGGCAAAACAGCTGACCGCTTGAAGATCCGCCTGGGCACCTCGGAGTTTGCGCGCAGTGGCCAACTTTTGCGTGTCCAGAAGATCGTCCAGCATGCCCAGTTCAACTTTACCAATGTGGATTACGATTTCTCCCTGCTCCAGCTGGCTCATCCCATCAAATTCGATGAGACCAAGAAGGCCATAAAGCTGCCGGAAGCCCAAATGAAGTTCATGGATGGACAGACTTGCTTTGTCAGTGGTTGGGGTAACACACAGAACCTGCTGGAGTCCCGGGAATGGCTGCGCCAGGTAGAGGTACCTTTGGTTAACCAGGAGCTGTGCAGTGAGAAGTACAAGCAGTATGGCGGAGTGACTGAGCGTATGATCTGTGCTGGGTTTTTGGAGGGCGGGAAGGATGCCTGTCAGGGTGATTCGGGTGGACCAATGGTTAGCGAGTCCGGCGAGCTGGTGGGCGTGGTCAGCTGGGGTTATGGCTGTGCCAAGCCTGAATATCCGGGTGTATACTCCCGGGTGAGTTTCGCCAGGGATTGGATCAAGGAGCACAGTGGGGTGTGAGAAGCCTTTAAAAGAAAATTAATAAAACATTGAATGAACCCATAGAAAAACTTGATTTTTTGATTAATTATGTATAAACAAATATTTTAATGCTTTAAAATAATTCAGAATTTAAATAGTAATTACATTTTCCTTTAGCTCAATCTCAACACCCATCAAAAATCACCGACCTAATCCCCAGTTCCCCTTGATATTTCCCCCCAAAAACCATTTCATAATGTGCTATTTTCCCAGGAAAATTCCCACACGTTGCCAGCACGCAGCCAACTTTGCCAGACACGCGACCTCCTGCCTCTCGCACACTCGGCCGGCGCATGTCGCGTTGTTCGCCCTGAGCTCCTTGCTTGGCCACGTTAAAAGGATGGCGACATGGCCGCATGGGTTCTGGGACTTGCTTGACTGGGCATTTCCTTCAGAGATTGCATCTCAATAGTTTTCCGTTTTAGTTAAGGGGGTTTCCTGAATTAGGAGGCAAAAAAAATTGATTTTTTTTTTATTACTTAAATCGATAGATAAACTATCTAAGAATATACCACAAAAATTTCAGAAGCCAATTCGAAGTATTTTCGAAGATACAGAGATGAAAGCAAAGGAGCGCCGGGTAGGTTTGCAGGCGCTTGGCGAACTTTGAGGCCCGTTTTCTCACTTTTAATTTTTACGATTCTTTCGAATTGGCGGGAAAGATAACAAAAAAACTTATTGACCGATTGAAACGAATAAAGGCTTATTCTCTTTAGAATTAAATTCTCTTCTATTTGAACTAAAACGGTAGTTGAAAACCGCTTTTTATATTTTTTACAGCATGTTAAAGTCAATATTTTATCCCGAAAAATGAAATATTGACTTTAAGATGCTGTAGAAAATATAAAAAGCGGTTTTCAACTACCGTTTTAGTTCAAATAGAAGAGAATTTAATTCTAAAGAGAATAAGCCTTTATTCGTTTCAATCGGTCAATAAGTTTTTTTGTTATCTTTCCCGC